>AWOL01S0002721.1:12451-26198 GCA_000715115.1 Nicotiana otophora | reverse complement strand
TTTGGACCTCTATTTAGGTAGTTCTAGACCTTATATAGGCTGCTCAAAAATGCAAAACTAGGCGACAAACAAAACACATATTGGACTTCAAATATAGCAGTTAAGGGCTCAAGTTAGAAACAAATGCACGCAAGACAAACTTCATGTTAAGCAATTTAGGATTAAGAAACTTAAATCCCTATGGACATGATTTCTACATGACAAGGCATCAGGGCTTGCAAACAGTTTCAAAGGCTAAGTGTTGCTCATAGACAGGATTTGCATGCTGATTAATGAAATTGTAGATTTCCGATTATTAAGCCTACTGTGTCTAGGTGACTCGTGTAGTAAGGAATAATGAAAGAACCATTGGGGAGATCCCAGAAGTGCATAATAAACCACATTGAGAGGTGCAACATTGACTCTTATTAAGATGAAACAGTGTTGTCATATAGACAGGATCTCTAATGTTTAGCACTTGGAGCTGATTTTATCATTACGCTAAACCCTATAGACATGTTTTCTAGGTGAACAGTGTGATGCAGTGATAAATGAGATGATTAAACTCCTATAGGCATGGTTTCTAGTGAATAGTACGAGATAATAGCAAATGAGGTGATCAAAATCCTATATGCATGATTTCTAATGAATATGCTGAAATGAATTGAAATCAATGACATTTATTCCTATAGGCAGGTTTACTAGTAACACGTAGCAGTAAGCATAATTGCAGCACTTTGAATTCATGTTTGCTAGCAGACCGTGTGTGTGTTTTTTCCCTAATACCATGATTTCTGTAGTGCACATAGTGATGGAACAGCATATATATAACAAGTAAATCATTGAGTCCTATAGGCATATTATCTACCCATTTGGTATGCAAATATTATAAATCTACCCATTCCCACTTCACTAACACCCCAATCGTTTATACAAAATTATTACAAGCACATTAATGAGTAAGATACAAATGTTATACAAATAATGACAATAGGCCCACAGCAGGCCCAAATGAAATACCCAGCATTGTCTGGGCCTTCAGCAATTCTCACACAGCATACCCAGACTTCTAACAAGGAGCCGTATTAATCAACACAACCCAGAATCCATAGAGGAGCCCAAAGTCAATTCATAGAACCATACTGCCAAGCATTGCATCATTTAAACCAAACGACTTAGATATTCAGCAAATAATAGGAAGAAAGGGTTGCGTGGGGTAGTTTAAGTTTCAGGGAGTGACTAAAAACCCAAATCCTGGTGTGTTAGAGTCCATAAGGGTCTCAAATGGAACCCAAGCAGTGCTCACACTAGGAGGTCAGCAGTAAAGCCTAGGTAGCCTTGGCTTTCAGCCAGCTAAGAATAAGAAGTTCAGAATAGCATAAGTAGCAAATGAGGAGAAAGGACAATGGCTGAGGGACCGAACTGGGGGTACACTTATAACCTAAAGTAGACATAGCCAAGTTGAGCATACAGAGCAACCCATCAAGAAGGCCAGTAGGTTCAGCAGGATTTCCATACATAGCAAAGTATCACATAGACAGCCACATTTTGAAAGAGCTGGGGAAGAAACAGGTTTGCATGGATATACAGAGATTATCATGTACCGATGCATGATACTAAACCAGTTGAGACCTAAAAGGTCCAAATTAAGCTAAGTATGCATCCTAGTATCATAAGATAGACATATTAACTCTCATCGGGAAATAGGACTTCATTGAGACATGATAGGGAGAACACATTATGACAAAACCACATGTGGGAAGGGTCAGGGGAGAAACAAGTTTGCAGTCACAGATGCACAATACAAACAAGTTAAAACCTAAGAGATTATGCTAAACATACATCCTAGTGTCATGCTAATTAGTATTTAGACATGATGGGGGATGCACATTGTGACAAGCCAAATAATCACTGAAAGAACAGGATATCAGATGAACCATAGACATGCTGGGAAACATATTAGCACAGAAGCAAGATCATAGAGAATGGTCTTAATACAAATTGAAACACATTACACATGCAAGACAAATATTGCAGAGATTCAGAGCAGTGTGAGATAGCAAGTTCATACCAAATAGCACATGTAGAGATTCTGGGATAGACACAATAGACTAATTAACTAAAGAATATCTAACTTATGCCAAGGATTCATCCTAATATCATGAAACAACAATTCAAACATGGTAGGGATAACAGGCTGAGGTAACTGTTCTAAAATCACAAGCAATCACTAAAGGGGTTTGGGATCGAGTGAGCATGTTGAGTGACACAATAGCAGGGGAACATGTCATAATTAACACGGGAAGTTGTAGTGCAAGTTTGAAGCATTCATTACAGAGATTCAGGACAAAGCAGGTAAGCATATTCATGAACATTCAGGCGTCAATACACTAGCTAAACGAGCTTAGGAAGGTTCAGATTATCCAAGTTAGACATAGATAATCTTAGAACTAGCAGCATTAGGAGTAGTTAAATGCTAAAGAGACTTAACGCGTGTAAAGTTAACAGAGTGGTGCATATTTTCAATAACCATCAACCTTTCATAGTATTGCGGGTCTTGAGCTCTGATGAAGAACTTATTCATCTGTTCTTCTTCAAGTGCCGGCCTTGCTTTTGCGGCTTCAGACCTCCACTGAGTAGCATACTTGCGGAAGGTTCCGTTGGTTTCTTCTTGAGATTTTGAATGTAGAAAACGTCTGGTGCATTTTCTATGTTGAACCTAAATCGATCCAAGAAATCTGACGCCATGCTCACCCAATTAACCCACTTCTTTGGGTTCTGACTGATGTACCAAGACAAGGCATCTCCGGTGACGCTCCTCATGAACAGCTTCATACGGATTCGTTCATCCTTGCCAGCCCCTACAAGTTTGTCACAATACGTTCTCAAATGCAACTTTGGATCGCCAGTTCCATTAAACATTTCAAAATTAGGAGGTTTGTAACCCTCTGACAGTTCTACATCTGGCTGAATACACAAATCCTCATAATTCAAACCCTCAATGCCTTTGCCACTTTCGACACTTTGAACTCTGCCAGTAAGCTTCTTGAGTTCTTCCGCCATGTTCTTGATGAGCAGGTCCTTCTCAGTGGATTCGGGTATATATAGGGTTTGTTGTGGGGTATGGGGTAAATTTTCTAACCCAGAAACACATTAAGCCATGGATTTCAGAAGTAAGAACACATGTAAATTAGAGACACATAAGGATGAAATTGCAAAAGTCAAGTAACTTACCAGTTAAACAAACAACAGTAAAGAGCAAAAATTCCACAAGAACCCAGAATCTCAATGCGTCAAAGTTACCAAGAGCTTCAAAAGAACTCCGGGCTATGCTCGCACCAAAAGAAAGTTCGAATAACAGAATCTCAGCGGTCTTGGCTTTCAGCCGGCCAAAATGAAGTACAGAATAAGAGAATGAGGGAATCACTGAACAAGCTCTAATTTTTAGTGAAAGTATATCGATTCAAGTCTGTCTCAAAGGGGAATGGGGAGGGGTTTATATAGTAGCAAAATTAGACGAATAAACAAGGAAACAAAGTAAATAAAACCTAAAATAAGAAAAGAAAGCATGCAAAATTGATTCAGATCAATTTAGGAGAGAAAATGGGTAAACCTTAGTTCAAGAGGAAAAGCACAAATCAACAGAGATCTCACTAAAATTGGACTCACGTAGCGTGGTATTGAATGTATATAGATGAAATAATGATCAGAAGCAAAGGTTCAAACCACTTTGGTTCGATCTCAGGAGATCTTGCTTGCCAAACTTAGGCGCACCTAAGTAACACCACAAATGGACGACCAGTACCAAAGGGCTTCAAACATGGTAAGAAAATAATAGTCGAATCCCATTATTAGTGGGATTAGGAGAGGAATTAAGGGGAGGCGGCTAGGGTTTTTCAGAAGAAAGAAGAGGAGGTTAAGAGCGTTTAGGGGTAGCGGGTTAGACGGGAATGGGCTAGGGTTTCAGGTCTAGGGTAATTAAAAGGGTGGGGGTGATTGTAGACCGTTGATCTTGAAAGATCAACGATCGAGATTAAGGGATAAGCGGGGCGGGTCGTTTGGAACGGGTATCGACCGGGTTAATTACAGGGTTCGTTTGGATTGGGCTTTGGGGGGTTGGGCCAGATATTTGGGGCTTGTTTGGTCTGAAAATTGGCTCACAATTTGGGCCAGCCTTTAAATAAGAAATTAAGGAAAAAAATATTTTAATAAAATAGTTAAATAAATTATAAAAATGTTGTTTATGCAAATTAATACCTTAAAAAAATAGTATAAGATTATAAAAATGTAAGATATTATTCTTACCCTGAATAAAATGAAAATGCAATACAATTGTAAAATATAGGCTATTATTGCGAGATTGTGCAAATAGCCTGAAAATACTAATATAATTATAAAAAATAGAGTAAAATACCTGAAGCAAATATTATAGATGAAAAATAAGGATTTAGGTAATTGAGTCATCACAAAATAATTTGAAGGAATAATTAATAATTATTCCAGCACTTTAAATACAAATCAATTTAAAAGCTCTAAACATTATGGAAAATTATAGAAGACGCTTGCATAAATCTTGTAAATTAAATAATGATGCAAGTTAATTTTTTGAAAGCATATGCGTTTATTTGCAAAATTATGAGGGCAAAATTGGGTATCAACAGTATACGAGCTGAGCATTTTATTGTTGAGTTATTATTAGTGCTGCTTAAAATTATATTGTTATGAGATGTTATTGGATATTGGTGTGGACTCTGACCTTGGTACAAGCTAGTCACTACTTTCAACCTAAGGTTAGGTTTGTTACTTATCGAGTACATGTGGTCGGTTGTACTCATACTACACTTCTGCACCTTGCGTGCAGATTTTGGATGTTGATGTTGCTGTACATGGCGGGAGCTAGCATTGAAGATGTACCTGTGATCCAGTCACAACTGCCTCTTGTTCTAGGTAGCTTTAGAATTTTAAAATCTGTTTATGTATATTTCAAACAAATGACATATTTTTTTATTTCACACCAGTTTTGTAAATTGTAATCTTAGAAGCTCATGATTTCTACTACCAGTCCTTGGGGAGTGTATTAGAGTCAATTAATATTAATTGAATCAGATTGTTGTTATTTGGCTTACCTAGCGGGTGAGGTTAGGTGTCATCATGGCTAGTTAGATTTTGGGTTATGTGTAATGACCCGGCCAGTAGTTTTGACATTTTAAGTTTCATTCGACGGCATAAGGCCCCGAACAGATTTGTATTATGTGTATTGACTTACGTGCATGGTTGAATTCAATTACCGGATGATTCAGAGTGATTTGGGACACTTAGTCCCTAAAATGGAGGCTTAAGCCTTAGGATTTTGATCGTAGTCAGAACTGTTTGAAGATGACTCCGGAGTGGCATTTCATCGGTTCCGTTAGCTCCGTTGGGTAATTTTGGACTTAGGAGCATGTCCGGATTGTGTTTTGGAGGTCTGTAGCTCATTTAGGCTTGAAATGGCAAAAGTTGAATTTTTGGAGAGTTTGACCGGTAGTGGAATTTTTTATATCGGGGTCGGAATACGATTCCAGAAGTTGGAGTAGGTTCGTAATGTTAAATATAACTTGTGTGTAAAATATGGAGTCAATCGGACGCGGTTTGATAGGTTTCGACATCGGTTGTAGAAATTTAAAGTTTCAAGTTCATTAAGTTTGGATTGGCGGGTGATTCATAGTTTCAACGTTGTTTGATGTGATTTGAGATTTCGAGCGAGTCCGTAGTAGGGTATGGAACTTGTTGGTATGCTTGGACGGGGTCCCGGGGGCCCGAGTGTGTTTCGGATGAGTTTCAGATGTTTTTCATGGTTTTGAACAGGTCTGGTTCTGGTGTTTTCACAGCTGCGATGCTTTGGAGCGCAGGTGCGGCTCCGCTTCTGCGTGAGCCTGGTTGCTTCTGCAGTCATGGTGACCTGGAGGCTCTCTCTCTCTCTCCTTCAGAGGCCGGCACGCAGGTGCGAATTCGCTTTTATGGTCCAGCAGTCGCACCTGCAAAGAAGTTCGCTTTTGCATTTCCCCCTTGCGCTTCTGTGGTGCCGCTGGTACGGCTGTAAATCCGCAGATGTAGTTCCAGGCCTGGCTAGCTAAGTTCACAGATGTGGACTCTTTCTTGCAAATGCGTGTGCGTAGGTGTGCCTCCTTGTCCACAGATGCGGAAATCCTGGCAGAATCATTTAAGTCGAGGGTTTGACCATTTTCTTCATATTTTGAGTTTTAGACTTCGATTTTGGGAGCTTCCTTGTGGGTTTTTCAAGAAAAACGATTGGGTAAGTGTTCTTCACCTAGAATTTAATATATTCAATAATTTTATCTTTATTTGTATCATTTAGATTGTGTTTTGAGTTGAGGAAAATGAAGGTTTGTGAAGAACAAATCCAAAAATGAAAAATCATGATTTGAGAGACGAAATGGTATCGGAATTTGATAATTTTAGTATGGTAGAACTCGCATCGGAATGGGTGTTCGGGTTTTGTGAAATTTGTCAGGTTCCGAGGTGCGGGCCCGGGGGTCAATTTTTAAATTTTGATAAAGATTGAGCTTTATGATCCGGAATAGTTTCTTATGAGTTTTATTTGTGCTTTGAAGTTATTTTGGTTAGATTTGAGCTGCCCGGAGGTCATTTCACCCGCAAAATTCATTTTAGAGTATCAGTCTATCGTCTTAGAGCTAAGTATCTTTCCTAACTTCGTGTGGGGAACTACCCCTTAGGATTTGAGTCTTCTATGCTAATTGTAGTCCGTGTACGCGAGGTGACGAGTACGTGCTCGGACTTATTGTTGGAAAGTTGGCCTTTTAGGGTTCTTAGGTCCTTGTATTCACTGATTATGCAGTTGTTATGTTATAAATATGTCTCTTAATTACTAGTTTCACCTCTACCTACTTTAATTAGAATTAATTGATTCATGATCCGCCCTTGATGCTTATTTGAGTCATATGTGCCTTAACTGAAATTGTTATCTCTTCTATTTNCTTAACTAAAATTGTTATCTCTTCTATTTCCATATTATCTTTCCCCTAACGTCTTATCTTTATTTGAAGTTATAATTATCTCTTTTGTAATTGTTCATCCTTAATTGAGGCTATGATTATCTTTCTGCTGACTATCCCTAATTGAATTTGTTGTATCTCTTTCTTAATTGCCAACCTTAAAAGAAGTTAGATATCCTATATTTTAGTTGACTTGTCCTTATTTGGAATTATTCGCCTTGTGTTAGCTCCCTCGTTGTCGAACTGTACATTGTGGACCGTTGTTACATAATATTTCCTTTCTTGTTGAGATGTTCTTATTATGACTAGCATTCTCTGTTGTGGCCACTTCTCGTGAATTAATTCCTCCGTTCCTTTGAGTTCTGGAATTTCTGAGTTGATTTATTTGTCGTACGCTTGTATTGTGTTATTGTTGCGGTTGTATTTGTTGGTCTTGCATATTTACTTTGGGACTACGAGGCGGTACCTCGGGAGATCCCCCTGTCTTGCATATTTACTTTTGAGACTACGAGGCGGTACCTCGGGAGATCCTCTGTTGAGCATTTACTGTTGGGACCAGAAGACGGTATCTTGGGAGTGCCCTTTGTTGACATCTCTTTGTTATGGGGTTGCACGAGGTTTCTGTCGTGCTATTGTTACTATTGATATTTGCACATGCGGCGTGACAAGGCGGGATATATATATGTGGGTTGCGCATGTGGCGAGACAAGGTGGAAACATTATTATGCACGTGTGGCGAGACAAGGCGGGCATTTACTTTACTATTGCACACGTGGCGAGACAAGGTGGGCTATGTCAAGGATTGATTTGTGATGATTTGTGATGGCTTGGAGCATTCTTGTTGTTGATATTCGTGTAGTGGTATACTTACCTGTGTGAGCTTTATCTTGTGAAAGTTGTCAGAAAATATTCTACGTGATGTCCGTTCTTTTCCTTATGCTCACTAGCTAGTATGAACTATGTTAGAACACTTGCACAAACATATAGGTAGTTAAGCACTATTATCGGATAAGAGGTTTTCTTGATATTGTTGAGTATAAATGCACACCCTTGCTTACTTTCCTTCTATGTGAAAATGGCTCTATTTGGCATGCGAGTCGTCAGTGTGGTTATGAGGTATAAAGAGGGCACATGATGCCAAGTGTTAGGGTTCAGGTATTGAGACCTGTGAGTTGTGAATTGTCCGAGGTTCGGTACCTCATGGATTTTATTGACTAAAACCGGTGTGAAAGCTGTCGTATTGTTGAGTTGTTACTTGTCCTTTCTTTATCTGTGATTATCGGACTTAGGCTATGTTTCCATTCTTTCTTTTATGTCATTATTATGGTGTTCCGCTGATAGTTGTTATTTTCCTTCCTTATTGCAATTAACATATTAATTGCCACTTCGCGTAGTCTTTATGTAGATATCATACTCTGTTGTTTCTATACTTATACTTGTTCAGGTCATTTAGTCCAGTAGGTGTCTTGACTGTTCCTCGTCACTACTCCACTGAGGTTAGTCTTGATACTTGCTGGGTATCCCCGTGGTGTACTCATACTACACTTCTTCACATTGTTGTGCAGATCCAGGTATTTCGAAGTCAGTTGATCATTAGCTAGCTGTGCAGATTGTTGCTGTGGAGACTCAAGGTAAACCTACTGTTGCGTTCGCAGGCTTCAGAGTCACCTTCCTATTTTGTACTCACATTGTTTTACCTATTTCCGAACAGTTGTATTTAGAAATGTGTAGCAATCTCTGTAGAGCTTATGACTTGTACTACCGGTGGGAATTGTAAATTTTATAGAGATTTCTATTTCAAAAGTTGTTAGATGTTATTTATTATTGTTGTTATTCAGTAAATGTTAGGCTTACCTAGTCCCTAAGACTAGGTGTCATCACGATACCCAACAGAGGGGAAATTGGGTCGTAACAAGTGGTATCAGAGCTCTAGGTTCATAGGTACTATGAGTCATAAGTGAGTTTAGTAGAGTCTTGAGGATTGGTACGGAGACGTCTGTACTTATCTTCGAGAGGCTACAGAACTATTAGGACCGTTTCACTTCCTTCATTCTTATCGTGCGAGTTCATTGGTCTAGAAGTTGAACTTTTATCATTCCATTCTCTCACATATGGTGAGGACACGAGTTGCAGTTGCTGATGACGTTACCCCCGGAGCAGATGTCACTAGGGGCAGAGGTAGAGGCCGACGAGGAGCACGTACCACAGCTAGGGCACCTACCAGAGCAGCAGTTGAGGAGCCGCCAGTAGTTCCAGTTGGGGGGCAGGTACTGGAGGCTCCTGCTGTTACCCCCGGACTTCAGGAGATCTTAGCACAGTTCCTGGGCATGTTTGGTACATTGGCTCAGGCGGGGTTGATTCCGGTTGCACCATCTATTTCACAGGCCGGGGGAGGAGCTTAGACTCCCGCCGCCCACACTTTAGAGCAGCGAGTTCATGTTGATCAGGTTCCAGGTGTCATTGCAACACAGCTTGTGGTCCCTATTCAGCCCGTGGTTAGGGAAGCAACATCTGAGGAAGAATAGCTTAGACTTGAGAGGTACAAGAAGCACCACCCTCCTACCTTCAATGGATTGGCGACAAATGATGCCCTGAGTTTTTTGGAGGAGTGTCACCGTATTCTCTATACTATGGGTATTGTGGAGACGAGCGGGGTTGCTTTTACTACGTTCCAGCTCAGAGGAGCAGCTTATCAGTGGTGGCGGGCGTGTGAGTTGGGTAGCCCGGCCGAGTCAGCTTCACTTACATGGGTTCAGTTTTCAGAGATGTTCCTGAGAGAGTTTGTAACTCAGTCCCTTCGAGATGCATGGTGCGCGGAGTTTAAGCAGCTGTGCCAGGGCACTATGTCAGTGTCAGAATATGCCGTTAGATTCAGTAATTTGGCCAGACATGCACCTTCTTTGGTCGCTACAGTTAGAGAGCGTGTCCGTAGATTCATTGAGGGGCTCAAGCATGATATTCGGTTCAGCATGGCTCGGAAGGTAGAGACGGATGTTTCATTTTAGTAGGTGGTAGGGATCGCTCACCGAGTGAAGAATATGTGGGATCAGGAGAGAGAGGACAGGCGGGGCCATGAGAGAGGGGACAGGCGAGGTCAGGAGAGAGAGGATAGGGAGGCGAGGGGGCCTCGTAGACCGGAGAGATCTATTGGTCCTTATTTTGGAGGCAGGGTAGGGCATGGTAAAGGTTTTGTGGGCCAGCCAGTTTAGTTTGCACTTTAGACTTCGCACAGTGTTTTGGGTGCTCATGGGTCTCAGAGTACCCGTACTGCACAGTTTCCACAGCCATGCCAACAGAGAGGTTGCTTTGAGTGTGGTGATACCAGCCGCAGGGTGAGAGATTGTCCCAGACTCCAGACAGATGTGTCACATCAGGGTATTCAGGCGAGTAGAGGGTGCCCAAGAGGGGAAGGCCCTACCTGTTGATGTGTTTCATATAGTAGGCTTGAGGCTACTGCGCCAGATGATGTCATACAGGTATGCTTATTATTTGTTACAGAGGGGCACCATTCGTATTTTGATTCGGTTCTGCTTATCAGGGCGAGTTCCCCTCTTTGTTGTCCCACCTATGGGTGAGTTCATGACTTAGTATTATGTTTATATATTTGCCCCTGTTGGGAGATTCTATGAGTTATAGCCGTGTGTATCATTGTTTTAATTAATTATTGAAATTTACGAGACTAGAAGTGAATTCATGTTGTCTATTATGGCAGGTTTGATGTGATTCCTGAGTAATTTGGTTACGATTTGTGATAAGATACTCTACCGGGGTGAGAGTTCAGTAGGTGTTGTGACTTTATTGGCAGAAGTAAGTTAGTAGAAGATTTCAATTGGTATGATGTGTATTCCGCGTGTGATTCAGAGTTGAGGGTGAAACCCTCGCGATTCCATGTGATTTGATATGTTTGAGCCGGGCTCCGTGCCGCGGTGGAAGTTATATCAGGATGAGATCCTTGTGATTTGTTCATATACTTTAATTTTTCCTTTTAAATTGATTTGTAGGATGGTACTGATAGAGAGTTTTGCCTGTCGGGCTTGTTTGATATTTCTCTTATGTGTTTCTCTTTACATGTTCAGTCATTTTCGTTCAGTGCTTCTTGAGTTTTAGCTTGCGGGGTGTGTGCCTAGTGGTGTTAGTTATGACTTCTTAATTCGGGTGTATAGTTAAGAGGTCTTCATGTTTCTTTCATCGTTGTCAGTGTTGTGGAGGTTTGAAACAGGGTTCTAACGGATATGAGGCTAATTGCCAGTGCTGGTTTTGATTACGGACAGCTATTATGATCAGAAATGTTATTATGGGCCTATGTGTGGCGTGTCATGTTGAGTGGTCGTACCTTTTGGGTGTAGGCATGAGTTGTTACAGCTGGTTGAGACTGAACTGGGTATGGATTTAGAATCGGATCTTTTAGAGATGAATGAAAGGTGAGAATTTTGACTCTAAGGCTTATCGGTGTTGGTAGAAAGGATAAATTACAGTTGAGATGGTGTCGGCAAAATTATGTGGATTGGGGTGACGTGGGGTCACCCGCGGGTGTATGTTGGATATGTGCTTTCAGTGATTTGAAGACTTCGAGGTGATACTTGGCACGTTCGAGAACGAATGTTTATTTAAGAGGGGAAGGATGTAACGACCCGGCCAGTCATTTTAAGAATTTAAGTCTCGTTCGACGGCATAAGTCACCGAGCAGCTTAGTATTATGTGTATTGACTTGCGTGCGTGGTTGAATTCAATTACCGGATGATTTAGAGTGATTTGGGACACTTAGTCCCTAAAACGGAAGCTTAAGCCTTAGGATTTTGACCTTAGTTGGAACTATGTGAAGATGACTCCGGAATGGAGTTTCGTCGGTTTTGTTAGCTCCGTTGGATTATTTTGGACTTAGGGACGTGTCCGGATTGTGTTTTGGAGGTCTGTAGCTCATTTAGGCTTGAAATGGCGAAAGTTAAATTTTTGGAGATTTTGACCGGTAGTGGACTATTTTATATCGGGGTCAGAATCCGATTCTGGAAGTTGGAGTAGGTCCTTAATGTTGAATATGACTTGTGTGTAAAATTTGGGGTCAATCGGACGCGGTTTGATAGGTTTCGGCATCGGTTGTAGAAATTTGAAGTTTCAAGTTCATTAAGTTTGGATTGGAGGGTGATTCGTAGTTTTGACGTTGTTTGATGTGATTTGAGACCTCGAGTGAGTTCGTATTAAGGTATGGAACTTGTTGGTATGCTTGGATGGGGGTCCCGGGGGGCCCGGGTGTGTTTCGGACGAGTTTCAGATGTTTTTCATGGTTTTGAACAGGCCTGGTTCTGGTATTTTTGCACCTGCGATGCTTTGGAGCGCAGGTGCGGCTCCGCTTCTGCGTGAGCCTGGTCGCTTATTCGGTCATGGTGGCCTGGAGGCTCGCTCGCTTCTTCAGAGGCCGGCATGCAGGTGCGAAGTTGCTTTTGCGGTCCAACAGTCGCACCTGCGAAGAAGTTCGCTTTTGCGTTTCCCCCTTGCGTTTCTGCGGTGCCGCTGGTGCGGCTGTAAATCCGCAGATGCGGTTCCAGTCCTGGCTAGCTGAGTTCGCAGATGTGGACTCTTTCTCGCAAATGGGTGTGCGCAGGTGCGCCTCCTTGTCCGCAGATGCGGAAATCCTGGCAGAATCATTTAAGTCGAGGGTTTGGCCAATTCTTTCATATTTTGAGTTTTAAACTTCGGTTTTGGGAGCTTCCTTGGGGGTTTTTCAAGAAAAACGATTGGGTAAGTGTTCTTACCTAGAATTTAATATATTCCATGATTTTATCTTTATTTTTATCATTTAAATTGTGTTTTGAGTTAAGGAAAATGGAGGTTTTTGAAGAAAATTTTCAAAAATGAAAAATAATGATTTGAGGGACGAAATGATATCGGAATTTGATAATTTTAGTATGGTTGAACTCGTATTGGAATGGGTGTTCGGGTTTTGTCAAACATTTGTTGGGTTCTGAGGTGCGGGCCCGGGGGTCGACTTTTGGGTCAATTTTTAAATTTTGATAAAGATTGAGGCTTTATGATCCGGAATAGTTTCTTATGAGTTTTATTTGTGCGTTGAAGTTATTTTTGGTTAGATTTGAGTCGCCCGGAGGTCATTTCACCTGAGAAGTTCATTTTAGAGTATCGGTTCGTCTTCTTTGAGGTAAGTATCTTGCCTAACTTCGTGTGGGGGAACTACCCCTTAGGATTTGAGTCTTCTATGGTAATTGTAGTCCGTGTACGCGAGGTGACGAGTACGTACTCGGACTTATTGTTGGAAAGTTGGCCTTTTAGGGTTCTTAGGTCCTTGTATTCACTGATTATGCACTTGTTATGTTATGAATACATCTCTTAATTACTAGTTTCACCTCTACCTGCTTTAATTAGAATTAATTACTTCATGATCCGCCCTTGATTCTTATTTGAGTCATCTGTGCCTTAACTGAAATTGTTATCTCTTATATTGCCATGTTATCTTTCCCCTAACTGCTTATCTTTATTTGAAGTTATAATTATCTCTTTTGTAATTGTTCATCCTTAATTGAGGCTATGATTATCTTTCTGCTGCTTTTCTCTAATTGAATTTGTTGTATCTCTTTCTTAATTGACAACCTTAAAAGAAGTTAGATATCTTATACTTTAGTTGACTTGTCCTTATTTGGAATTATTCGCCTTGTGTTAGCTCCATCGTTGTCGAACTGTACATTGTGGACCATTGTTACATAATATTTCCTTTCTTGTTGAGATGTTCTTATTATGACTAGCAT
>AWOL01S0002721.1:0-11048 GCA_000715115.1 Nicotiana otophora | reverse complement strand
GAGACAAAGTGGGAATATTATTATGCACGTGTGGCGAGACAAGGCGGGCATTTACTTTACTATTGCACACGTGGCGAGACAAGGTGGGCTATATCAAGGATTGATTTGTGATGATTTGTGATGGCCTGGAGCATTCTTGTTGTTGATATTAGTGTAGTGGTACACTTACCTGTGTGAGCTTTATCTTGTGAAAGTTGTCAGAAAATATTCTACGTGTTGTCCGGTCTTTTTCTTATGCTCACTAGCTGGTATAAACTATGTTAGAATACTTGTACAAGCATACATGTAGTTAAGCACTCTTATCGGATAAGAGCTTTTCCTGATATTGTTGAGTATAAATGCACACCCTTGCTTACTTGCCTTCTATGTGAGAATTGCTCTATTTGGCACGCGAGTCGTTAATGCGGTTATGAGGTATAAAGAGGGCACATGATGCCAAGTGTTAGGGTTCAGGTATTGAGACCCGTGAGTTGTGATTTGTCTGAAGTTCGGTACCTCGTGGAGTTTATTGACTAAAACCCGGTGTGAAAGTTGTCGTATTGTTGAGTTGTTACTTGTCCTTTCTTTATCTGTGATTATCAGACTTAGGATGTGTTTCCGTTCTTTCTTCTATGTCATTATTATGGTGTTCCGCTGATAGTTGTTGTTTTCCTTCCTTATTGCAATTACCGTATTAATTGTTACTTCGCGTAGTCTTTATGTAGATATCATACTCTGTTGTTTCTATACTTATACTTGTTCAGGTCATTTAGTCCAATAGGTGTCTTGATTGTTCCTCGTCACTACTCCACTAAGGTTAGTGTTGATACTTGCTGGGTACCGCCGTGGTGTACTCATACTATACTTCTACACATTTTTGTGCCGATCCAGGTATTTCGAAGTCAGTTGATCATTAGCTAGTTGTGCGGATTGTTGCCGTGGAGACAAAAGGTAAATCTGTTGCTGCGTTTGCAGGCTTCGGAGTCACCTTCCTATTATTTATTCACACTGTTTTACCTATTTCCGAACAGTTGTATTTAGAAATTTGTAGCAATCTCTATAGAGCTTATGACTTGTACTATCGGTTTTGGGAATTGTAACTTTTATAGAGATTTTTATTTCAAAAGTTGTTAAATGTTATTTATTATTGTTGGTATTCCGTAAATGTTAGGCTTACCTAGTCCCTAAGACTAGGTGCCATCATGATACCCAACGGAGGAAAAATTGGGTCGTGACATCGTGACATTTATCAAGGCGATCAGGAAAGCTGGGATTGGTGGTATTGTTAGAGATAGCAATGGAGATTTCATATTCGCATTCTCTGCCCCGATCCAAGCCAATAGCAGCTCTCAAGCTGAAGCCATAACAGCGAAATTTGGGGTAGAATGGTGCACTCAACATGGCCACTCTAATCTCCATGTGGAGATTGATACACTTATTGTCACCAACATCCTTATCAAACAAAGCACCAATCAATGGCATTACTACTATGCTTGACAACACTTTTTTTCGTATCTCTCATTGCCTTAGCGAAGCAAACCAAATTGTGGATCTGTTGGTAAAATTGGCTTCTACAAGTGGAAACATGACCTTATATCACTCTCCTCACAACATTCCTAGAGAGGTAAAGGGGCTGATTCAACTTGACAAATGGCAGATTCCTTCCTTAAGGAGGAGATATGAAAAATATAATTTTTTTGTTAGTTAAGTTAGATTTATGGATGGAAAGGCTTTTGTATAGGCTTCACCTTTCCTTGTTTGCTTGGCAAACTTTTTGTAGACCGGAGGCAAGGTACCATGTCCCTCTCTTGTCATTGTAAGTTATTTAATATACATGGTAGGGGTCCAAACCTAACCCCCCTCCCCCCCCCCAAATACCCTAGGCTCACAACCGAAGGTGATGGTTTTAACTTTAAAAAAAAGAATTGTACGGGGAACTCAAAGAAGAGAACCCCTCTAAAAATAGGCGTATGCCACTAAATGCACAGCGCGCACGGTATTGTTTAGTTAAAGGCGAAAGAATAGTTCGCTCTGTGCTCACTGCGTGGNCACGGTATTCTTTAGTTAAAGGCGAAAGAATAGTTCGCTCTGTGCTCACTGCGTGGGCTTTGCTGCTCTTCACAGCTGCCATTTTATATGGAACAGCAAGTTCTAGTGTACTCTTCCACTTTCAATGTGGGACTCAACTCACTCCTTTTCCTCCATCAGGTTTTATTGAACTTTGAGGCATCAGTTTCTAAATTGAATTTCCAGTGCAGGTTTAGTTTTTAAGCTTATAAGTAAAGGACCAATTGGCAGAATAAGAAAACAAAGCAACTATTTCTTTGAGTTGGCGTCAATATGGCGTTGAATATATCTATATATATACCTGGAGCTACCTAGAATTTCGCTTCAAACCACATTCAAGGTAAGTTCTAGATTTCCAAATAAGCAGGAGAACTAGATAATATAAGCTAACCGCACAATACACTTGGAACCAACGATTTCAATCACCAATAAGTAAGTATGAGCTTAGAAAGGTAATCATAAAACCCATGAATGGTACTTAATCAAATTCTATAAAAACCTGCATGTCCTAAGAATCTTCTAATGACTTTAATAGTGGTAGGAGGGGATAATCCTGCTATAAGATCAATTTTAGCCTTATCAACTTCTATTCCTTTAGCAGCAATATTATGTCCAAAAACAATTTTCTCTGTTACCATGAAGTGACATTTTTCCCAATTAAGAACCAAATTTGTCTTTTCATATATTTTAAGCACCAAAGTTAAATGATAGAGACAATCTTCAAATGTCTTACCAAAAAGTGTAAAATCATCCACAAAAATTTCAAGAAACTTTTCAGTCATGTCTGAGAAAATTGCCGACATGCAACGCTGAAATGTAGCAGGAGCGTTACATTACATAGTCCAAATGGCATTCTTCCGTAACCATACGTACCTTGGGGGCATATGAATGTGGTTTTCTCCTGATCTTCTGGAGCAATTAGTATTTGATTATATCCAGAGTATCCGTCAAAAAAAGAGTAAAAACCATGGCATGCAACTCTTTCAAGCATTTGGTCAATAAAAGGTAAAGGAAAATGATCTTTCCTTGTGGCATCATTAAGTCGTATGTAATCAATACAGACTCTCCATTCTGTGAATGTTTTGGTAGGTATGAGTTCGTTATCTTCATTTCTTATTACTGCCATACCTCCTTTCTTTGGTACTACCTGCACCGAACTTACCCAAGGGCTATCAGATATCGGATAGATGATACTTGCCGCTAGAAGTTTCTCTACTTCTTTCCTGACGACTTCTTGCATTGCTGGGTTCAATCTCCTTTGGGGTTAGACTATTGGCTTGTAATTATCCTCCATAAGGATCCTATGCATGCAAATAGCTGGACTGATTCCTTCGATGTCGACTATAGTCCACCCTAAGGCTCTTTTGTGTTCTCTTAAAACTCCAATTAGTTTTATTTCCTGTTCTGCAGTCAGAGAATATGAAATGATTACTGGAAACAATTCAGGTTCAAGAAAAACATATTTCAAATGAGAAGGAAGATTTTTGAGCTCAATTTTTTGTTGAACTTTTTCTAGTGAGACTTTCTCATTTTCTGAATCTTTTTCCAGTATTTCAGCTTCTTTTCTGATTGTGGTGTCATCATCACTCGTGGTACCTGACTTTTCCAAACATCTTTCCAATGAATCAATAATTAACTGATCATCGTTATATTCATCTGCAAGGTCATTCAACAAATCAATTTGAAAACAAGATGATGACGATGACTCATCCTCAGGATATTTCATTATTTTTTGCATATCAAAAATCACTCTTTCCTCATCAACTCGCAAAATTAATTATCATTGATGAACATCAATTATTGCTCTTCCTGCTGCAAGAAATGGTCTACCTAAAATCAATGGTACCTCGGTATTTTCTTCCATTTCAAGTACTATAAAATCTACTGGGAATTTAAATTTATCAATTCTAATGAGGACATTTTTAAGTATTACTTTCAGTTTTTTAGTACTTTGATCAGCCAATTGTAGAGACACAACAGTGTCCTTCATTTCACCAAGTTCTAATTTCCTAAAAATTGAAAAAGGCATTAGATTTATTGAAGCACCTGAATCACATAATGCTTTTTCAAAGTGAGCACCTCTGTCACGACCCCAAATTTCCTCCGTAGGATGTCGTGATGGCACCTAGTTTCTAAGACTAGGTAAACCTATCAATGCGAAATAACTGAATGTAAACTGAAATTTAATCCTTAATAGTTGAATAAATAAGAACTGCAAATTTAACAATTACAACTCCCAAAATTCGGTAGGAATAAGTCACAAGCTTCTAAGAATTTATCCTCAATATCTCTATATATTAGAGTCTAAGGAAAATAAGGAGGACAATATAATAAGATAGAAAGGGACTCCGGAGTCTGGGGACGCTGGCAGATATACCTCGAAGTCTCCGCGTACGGCTAATTCACTGATGCCTGGTCTAATAGGAAGTACCTGGATTTACACAAAAAGATGTGCAGAAGCATAATATGAGTACACCACAACGGTACCCAGTAAGTGCCAAGCCTAAGCTCGGTAGAGTAGTGACGAGGTCAGGTCACACCCTACTGGAATAATAAAAGATAGGGTGTAAAGTTTAACAATATAATAATGATAATGACAATGGAGATGAATCTAGTAAGTAGTATGTCATAATTTAACTACACGGCATAAGGACAAATAACACCTCGCGAAAAGAAAATAGAAATTTACAACTTTAAGGAAAACACCAAAATAACCAAAGGCAATACAACCATAAAGACATATCAACAAGGGCACTCCCGAGGTACCGTCTTGTAGTCCCAAATCATAAAAAAATTCACAATATATCATTTCCTTATATCACTGCGGGAGCCTTCACATTTAATTTTAAAGAAAATATTTTTTCCCGAAATGGCATCCCGCGTTTTAGCCACCCTTATCACACTGCATGACTTCTAGTAGTTCCCCTACTAGCCACGCGTATCAAGCCACCCTTATCTCGTCGCATGTGTTTCAACACCCAGGCCTTATACCACCGCATGTGTATCAACATCACAATATATCACAATTTGCACCTCAAGTGCCCAAATAATTCAACTTGCTAAAATAAATCAACAACAATAATATTTTCCACAATAAGGAGCTCACAACTCAATCACAATGAGTACAAGATTTCACAAAATATTTAGAAATGAATAACTCAGCAAAAATAATATTTCACAAATTAAACAATTTGCCTTAATATCAAATTTTTAAATGTAAAATACTTCATTTTAATAATATTTAAATTAAGAAATCCAGCCTTCAAATAATGCACAGAACAAAAGAAATAGAGTTTCCACTAAACAGGTAAAAGCACTTAGTAGGAACAGGTCAGGCAAATTTAAAATACAAAAATATATTAGTAATGATGAATATAACAGAATAAAATAATTTAGTTAATATGCAACAATGATCCACACAATTTAAAGACATAATCTTCCACATTTAGCCCGTGTACACACTCGTTACCTCGTTTACATGACTTTCAACACATCAAAGTTTTCATATCAGTACCGGTGATAAGGGGAATTTCCCCCATACAAGGTTAGACAAGTCACTTACCTCGAACCGGGTAATTCTTTACTCTTCTATGCCTTTGCCTCGTGAATTGGCCTCTGAACGCCTCGTATCTAGTCACAATTAATTCATTTCAATCAATACAAATTATTGGAATTTATTCCATATGAAAATATAAATTTTCCAACAAAATCCGAAATTTATCTCAAATATTGCATGTGGGGCCCACGTCTCGGAACCCGATAAAAGTTACAAAATATGAACGCCCATTCAACCATGAGTCCAACCATACCAAAATTACTAAACTCTAACCTCAACTCGACCCTCAAATCTTCAATCTAAACTAAGAGGGCTTTCACAATTTTCCAATTCAAATCACCAATTAAATGTTAAAAATAACCATGAATTCGGGTAATTTGACCAATATTGAGTTAAGAACACTTACCCCCGATATTTTCCTTAACCAATCTCCTGAAAATCACCTCACCCGAGCTGTTAAAATCCAAAAATGGGTAAAAATGGCCAACCCCCGAATTATATGTTCTGTCCAGGTATTTTCGCATTTGCGGACCAATTGTCGCTTCTGCGGAGTCGCATTTACCACCACATTTCCGCTTCTGCGAAGCAGCACTGGACAGCTTCCTTCGCACCTGCGGACAATGGTTCGCTTCTGCGCAACCGCAGGTGCGACCTCGCCTCCCGCTTCTGCGCAACCTTCGCTTCTGCGGTTTGTTCCATAGCAGAAGCGGCTTTGCTTCTGCGGAGCTCTTTCTGCTTCTGCGACTCCAACTGGGCATCCCTTTGTCCACTTCTGTGAGCCACAGCTCGCTTGTGCGAGTCCTCACATGCGGTTAGTTCCTCCGCAGGTGCGATGGCACCATAAGCTGCAAATTTCAGAATTTTCCTAAGTCCAAAAATTGATCCGATTTCGATTCGGATTGCACTCGGGGTACTTAGGACCCCGTCAGAATATACCAACAAGTCCAGTAATATAACACGGACCTACTCGGGGTTTCAAATTACATCAAACAATATCGAAATTACGAATTGCACTTCGAATCGCACTTATGAGTTTTTAATTTTCAAATTTACAAAACTTGTGCCGAAACGTATTAAATCAAGTCCGATTGACCTCAAATTTTGCACACAAGTCATAAATGACATAACATACCTATTTAAATTTCCAGAATTGGATTTCGACCCCGATATCAAAAAGTCTACTCCCCGGTCAACTTTCCAAACTTAAATTTCTATTTTATCCATTTCTAGCCAAATTTAACTACGGACCTCCAAATAATTTTTCTGATAAGTTTCTTAGTCCAAAATCACCATACGGAGCTATTGGAATCATCAAAATTCTATTCTGGGGTCGTTTTCACATAAGTCAACATCCAGTCAACCTTTTTTAACTTAAGCTTTCAACCTTAAGACTAAGTATCTCAATTCATTCCGAAATCTCTCCTAACCCGAACTGACTACCCCGGCAAGTCACATAACAGTTATAAAGTACAGAATGAGCAGTAAATAGGGGAACAGGGCTACAACTTTTAAAAGGACTGGCCGGATCATTACATCCTCCCCCTCTTAAACAAACATTTGTCCTCGAACGGGTTTAGAATTATACCTGGAGTGGTAAAAAGATGAGGATAACAGTTGCGCATGTCATGCTCGGTCTCCCAAGTCGCCTCCTCGACCGGATGACCCCTTCACTAGTAGTGCAAGTCTGTAAGCCACCTCTCCAACTCTCTCAAGAATCTCAAAAGGTCTGATATACCTCCGGCTCAACTTGCCCTTCTTTCCGAACCTCATAACACCCTTCATAGGTGAAACCCAAAGCAAAACCCGCTCACCAACCATGAATGTAACATCACGAACCTTCTGATCTGCATAGCTCTTCTGTCTAGATTGGGTTGTACGAAGTCGATCCTGAATCAACTTAACCTTTTCCAAAGCATCTCGAACCAGGTCTGTACCCAATAGTCTAGCCTCGCCCGGTTCGAACCAACCCACTGGAGACCGGCACCGCCTACCATATAAGGCCTCATACGGCACCATTTGAATGCTCGACTGATAACTGTTGTTGCAAGAAAACTCCGCATGTGGTAAGAACTGATCCCAAGCACCCCCAAAATCTATCACACACACACGAATCATAGACTCCAATATCTGAATAGTGCGCTCAGACTGTCCGTCCGTCTGAGGGTGAAATATTGTACTCAACTCTACCCGAGTACCCAACTCTCGCTGTACGGCTCTCCAGAACCGTGATGTAAACTGCGTACCCCAGTCAGAGATGATAGATACCGGTACGCCATGAAGCCTGACAATCTTGCGAATGCAAACCTGAGCCAGTTGCTCTAAAGAGTAAGTAGTAACAACAGGAATGAAATGAGATGACTTGGTCAATCTATCCACAATCACTCAAACTGCATCAAACTTCCTCTGAGTCCGTGGGAGCCCAACAACAAAATCCATAGTGATCCGCTCCCAATTCCATTCTAGAATCTCTAACTTCTGAAGCATCCACCCGGTTGCTGATGCTCATACTTCACCTGCTGACAATTTAGGCACCGAGCGACATACTCCACTATGTCTTTTTTCATTCGCTTCCACCAATAATGCTATCTCAAGTCCTAATACATCTTTGCGGCACCTAGATGAATGAAGTACCGCGAACTGTGAGCGTCCTAGAGAATCAACTCCCGCAAACCATCTACATTGGGCACACATAGCCTGCCCTACATCCGTAATACAATGTCATATACAATAGTGACTTCTTTGGCATGACCGTGTTGAACTGTGTCCTTAAGGAAAAACAGATGGGGGTCACCGTACAAATAATGCCACCAGATCTTCAAGGCATGAACAATAGCTGCTAACTCGAGGTCGTGGACCGGATAATTCTTCTCATGTACCTTTAACTGTCTGGACGCATAGGCAATCACCCTACCGTCTTGCATCAACACTGCGCCGAGACCAATACGCGACGCATCACAATACACAGTATAAGACCCTGAACCTGTGAGCAACACCAATACTGGGGCTGTAGTCAAAGCTGTCTTGAGCTTTTGAAAGCTCTCCTCACATTCCTCGGTCCACCTGAATGGAGCACCCTTCTGAGTCAATTTGGTCATAGTTGTGGCAATAGAAGAGAAACCCTCTACAAATCGGCGATAATACCCCACCAAACCAAGGAAACTCCGGATCTCCGTAGCTGAGGTCGGTCTGGACCAACTCTGCACTGCTTCAATCTTTTTCGGATCTACCTCGATTCCTTCGCACGAAACTATATGACCCAAAAATCCCACTGAATCAAGCCAGAATTTAAACTTTGAAAATTTTGCATACAACTTCTTTTCTCTCAAAGTCTGAAGCACAGTCCTCAGGTGTTGCTCATGATCTTCCTGACTCCGGGAATACACCAGAATATCGTCAATAAACACAATGACGAAAGAATCAAGATAGGGCTGACATTATTCATTAAGTGCATAAATGTTGTTGGGGTGCTGGTCAACCCAAATGACATTGCAAGGAACTCATAATGATCATACCGAGTCCTGGAAGCAGTCTTCGGGATATCTGGCTCCCGAATCTTCAACAGATGATAGCCTGAACACAAGTCGATCTTAGAGAACACTCTGGCACCCTAAACTAATCAAATAGGTCATCAATACGTGGCAATGGATACTTGTTCATCACTGTAACCTTGTTCAACTGGCGGTAATCAATATACATCTGCATAGAACCATCCTTCTTCTTCACCAATAAGACGGGAGCACCCCAAGGCGATACACTGGGCCGAACAAAACCCTTATCAAGCAGCTCTTGTAATTGCTCTTTTAATTCTTTTAATTCTGTTTTTGCCATACGATATGGTGGAATAGAAATGGGCTGAGTGCCCGGTAATAAATCAATGCCAAAATCAATATCCATGTCGGGTGGCATACCCAGAAGATCTGCTGGAAATACATCAGGAACATCCCTTATTGTCACGACCCAAAATCCCACCACAGGAGTCGTGATGGCACCTAGTCTCTAAGACTAGGTAAGCCGATTTCCATTACATATTTGGAGCCATTTTAAAAAAAAAAACTAACAACGGAAATAATTACAATATATGAATGTACAACCTCTCAAGACTGGTAGTATTGAGTCACGAACTCTAACTGAATAGAATGATCATGAGGAACGAATATACAATATTGTTTCATTACAAGTTAACAGCACAATGAAATGAAAAGACTCCAAGGGACTGCGACGACTAAGCAGCTCCACCTTGAATCCTTACGATCCCGCTTTAACTCTGCTCAAGTCCATTATCTTCAATACCTGGCTTTGCACAAAAATGTGCAGAAGTGTAGTATGAGTACGCCACGGTCGATACCCATTAAGTATCAAGACTAACCTCAATGGAGTAGAGACTAGGTACAGTCAAGACACTCACTAGTCTAATAACCTGTGCAATATAATATATAAAATAATAGAAAACAAATAACAATAGGACAACATGGAACAACCAGTGATATGCACAGCAGACAATAAGAATACCATTAATATCACTCAATAATTAAGAAACACAAGTACACACAATTAAATCAAGTCCTTCAAATAAATGTCTTTCACATATAATTCTTCCAGATAACTCTCTTTCAAATACAATTTTCTCAAATAATTATTTTTCAAATATAATTCTTTCAATAAATATTTTCAAATATAATTTTCTCAAATAAATATCTTTCAAATAAAATTCTTTCATATAATACTTTCTAAGTAAAAATCCTTCCAAATAAATATTTTGAATATAATTCTTTCAATAAATATTTTCAAATATAATTTTCTCAAATAAATATCTTTCAAATAAAATTCTTTCATATAATACTTTCTAAGTAAAAATCCTTCCAAATAAATATTTTGAATATAATTCTTTCAATAAATATTTTCAAATATAATTTTCTCAAATAAATATCTTTCAAATAAAATTCTTTCATATAATACTTTCTAAGTAAAAATCCTTCCAAATAAATATTTTGAATATAATTCTTTCAATAAATATTTTCAAATATAATTTTCTCAAATAAATATCTTTCAAATAAAATTCTTTCATATAATACTTTCTAAGTAAAAATCCTTCCAAATAAATATTTTGAATATAATTCTTTCAATAAATATTTTCAAATATAATTTTCTCAAATAAATATCTTTCAAATAAAATTCTTTCATATAATACTTTCTAAGTAAAAATCCTTCCAAATAAATATTTTGAATATAATTCTTTCAATTAAAAAGTCACCATGTGACACCTCATTTCATAATCATAAAAATACGGGTCTTAGGCCATTTTCATTTTTCGTAAACACGGGTCTCAGCCCATTTTTATATTTTCACGACACCTCGTGCCATAATTAAATCATCATATTTCCCGGGCACCTCGTGCCCTCATTTCATATCACAACTGCACGGACAATTTACGTGCCAATTATCATTA
>AWOL01S0002718.1:13938-28952 GCA_000715115.1 Nicotiana otophora | reverse complement strand
TCCAAATCTGAACTCTACTCAGTAGTGCCTAGGCTCGTAAGAAGTAAATAGATCTGCACAAAAAATGTGCAGAAGCATAGTACGAGTACATCACAACGGTACTTAGTAAGTACCAAGCCTAACCACAGTAGGGTAGTGACGAGGTCGGGTCAAGACCCTACCGGAATAAGTAAGAAATCTGAATAGGTATATGACAGTATGATAATGATAAACAATGGATATGAAACAATGAAGAAAATATACCAAGAATAGCTACACTAAACTAAGGCAATTAAGGCAACACAGAATAAAACAAGGAATAATATGCCAAGGACACAAAGCAACTAAAACACAAGTGATGTAATAGAAAGGTATAAACAAGAATCACTACTGAGGTACCGCCTCATAGTCTCGTATCACATAAAAATCATAATCTTTCCTTAAATCACCTCAGGGGTATTGCATTTAGTTTTGAAAATCATTTTTCCCGAAATATCTTCCCGCGTTTTATCCCACCTTATCACACCGCATAGCTTCAAGTAGTTCCACTACTAGCAACACGCGTATCAAGCACAACTTATCTCACCGCATGCGTTTCGACCCTAATCCTCATACTGCCGCATGCGTATCAATATCACAACATATCACAAATTTCACCTCAAGTGCCCAATATCACAAATTGCCAAATACGTCAACAATAATAGTGTTTCCATAATAAATATCCCATAGCTAAACCACTATATGCATAGGAGTCTCAACAATAGTGACCGAAAGTGAATAACTCCACAAGAATGGTATGTCAAAAATTTACAACGTTACCTCAATGTGAACTACGACCTTTATAAGTCAATACCAAATTCAACTATAAGATATTCCAAGAAATAGCAACTTCAAGTAAGAGACTCATCGGTTAAATAATGAACAAGGAATAGAGAGGACAATAACTTCAACTAAACATGAAAATACAATTAGCAAGTGTTAAGACAAGTATTAACGATGACAAGTAAAGCATGTGAGACTACAGATGATGAATATAACATATTATGGCGACTCAATTAAAGGCACGAAAGGAAACTACATAGCTAAAACCGATCAATTACCATATTTAGCCCGTGTACGCACTCGTCACATTGCGTACACGGATTTCACATATCACAATTAACACAAACCAACACAATCCTATGGGGTAATTCCCCCACACAAAGTTAGACAAGACACTTACCTCACAACATGCTAACTCAACCCACTAGTAAGCCTTTCCCATGATTATCCAACTCTGAACAACTCGAATCTAGCCAAAATAACTTCATACCATAAATACAAACTATAGGAAGCTATTCCGAACAATAAAGTTGCAATCTTTAAAGAGAAACACAAAGTCAACTCAAAAGGTCAACCCCGCGCTCGCCTTTCGGAACCCGACCAAACTTACAAAATATGAACACCCATTTGATAACAAGTCCAACAATACAAGAATTACTCAAATCTGACTTAAAATCGCCTTTCCAATCCCAAAATTTTAGTTTAAGAAGTTTCACAATTGTTCCCAAAATTTTCCAAGTCAAATCACTAATTAGATGACAAAAATAACAATGGATTCATGTAATAAAGCCAAATCCGGGTTAGAATCACTTACCCTGATAATTTCCAAGAAAATACCTCAAAATATCGCCATAGACATAGCTCTCTAGGTCCAAAAGATGCAAATGAGATAAAACCCTCGAACACCACCTTTTCTGCCCGACGATTTTTGCTTTTACGGGCACACTGTCGAACCTGCGGAAAAATCCATCGCAGATGCGATTCCAACTAATGCCATGAAATTCAGCTTATGCGGACAAAATGCTCGCACATATGAGCCCGCTTCAGTGGAGCCTCGACCGCACATGGTGTCCTTCATAAGCTCCTTCCAGTTCTGCTTCTGTGAAATAGCACTCGCCCCTGCGGATGCGCATCTGCGCCCAAGTGTCCGCACCAGTGAACCCAGGCTTGGGCTGGCCTTCTCCATTTCTGGGATGCACACAATTCATAAATGACATGGCGGACCTATTCCAATTTTCATAATTGTAATCTGACCCCAATATCTATAAAGTCAACTCCCGGTCAAACTTCTCAACATTCCAAATCTTCAAGTTTCTAACTTTTGCCAATTCAAGCTGAAATGACATATGAACCTCTAAATCACTATCCGGACATGCTACTAAGTTCAAAATCACCATTTAGAGCTATTGTTATAATCAAAACTCCATTCCGAAGTCGTGTAAACAAAATTAAAACTATGGTTAACTCCTTCAACTTAAACTTCCAACTTTGGGACTAAGTGTCTCATTTCATTCTGAAACTCATCCGAACATAAACCAAACACCCCCAGAAAGTCACATAACCATAATACAACATAGAAGAAAAGATAAATAGTGGATCAGAGCAAAAATACTTAAAATGGCAGGCCGGTTCGTTACATCGATCACGAGGAGTAAGTCGCAAGCAAGTAGAGTGTTCTGGATGGCAGGCGAAATGTACTTCGAGTTTGTGAAGTGGTGATGCATTTGCAAAGCATTGGATGGGACAAGTTATCGTGATCATGAGTGGATGGTCACATTCATGTAGAAGGGTGAGTTCAGCTTAGGTGTCAGAAAGTAAGCCTTCGCGACCGCAATGTTATTTCCGTGTTCGTGTAGTTCAAGAGTGTGATGTGTTTTGTGTTTGCAACCATGGGCTCGCGTTCACGTATTGTCTTTTGGAGGACCGGGAAGTTTGTTCTTCGCGATCACAAGGATATGTTCACGATCGCGAAGGGTATGCCTAGGCAGACTATTTAACATCTCTACTTCAAAGGTTTGGTCACTATACCACATTTTGAGTCAGAAAGCTCAGTTTTAGGCGATTTTGGGGAGGGGAGGGATTGTATCATGATCTTTCTACTCGAATTTGTTTATATTCCATGATTTTATCATTGTTTTTGGCATTTAATTGGTTAATTTAAGTGAAGAAATTAGGCATTTTGGTAAAAACATTTCCTAAAGTTAAAATATAGGATTTGAAGGTCATTTCCGGTCGAAATCGGATGAAATTGGTATGGTTGAACTTGGAAGTGAATGGGTGTTCAGACTTTGGGAGTTAGATTGGATTCCAAGGTGCGATCTCGGGGTTGACTTTTCGGGTTGACTTTTTGATTTTGATAAAGATCGAATCTTTATTGTTTGAAGTTGTTTTCTACAACATTATTTGATGATATTAAGTTGTTTGTGACTAGATTCGAATTGTTCGGAGGCTGATTCGCATGGGAAGGGATTTTTAGAGTATTGACTCGCGCGTTTTGAGTTATGTAACATATCTAATCTTGGATTTGAGGGTAATTAACCCTGGGAACTATGTTACATGAGTCATATTGATGTGACGCATATTCTAGGTGTCGGGAATGCATGCGTGCACCGAGGTGTTCATCATTAGGGGTGATTTTATACTATTACGAGATTTGTTTTGCTATCATGCCTTATTATATCCGTGTGTTCTCGACTTGTAAGGTTATTTGAGCCATGATTCATGTTAGAAATCACGTGTAGGCTATGTGTTATTTGTTTGAAACATGATTGGGCTTGTTCTTGCTGTTTATGATCTATTTGGCTAAATTACACTCATAATCTCAGTTAAGATGCTATGTCTATGTATGATATCTTTGTCTCAGTACTTTCATATTTGATTATTCACATGTTGTTGGTGCCTCATATGTGTAACACTATTTAACTGAGTTTTGTGAGATGTGATTATCTGAGACTTGATCAGTTAATGACTGAGCTTGGGCCATAGAGCCGATTTGGTATTGATTTACATGTGCCGCGTGCGCCATGCTCACATTGGGCTAAGTGTTATTGTTTTGTGGTGACACATGCACTAGGCCCTATTATTTGGTCAATGTGATTACAAATAGCACTTGGGCAAGATCTGCCTCTCAGGAGTCTGACATGCCAGCAGTGGGCGCAGTCATATTGTTTTATATACCTGCTTGATGATGAGCAATTATGCCTGCACCCGTACAATGCTAAGTGTGATTATTCTTGATAGGTCCATAGTGATATTGTTGAGTTGACATGTATATTTGACATGTACTTTCCTCATGCTAACTTTATTATCTGTGTTGGGATTTAACGGTTATATATGGAAAGTATGCCTAAATTCCCTATCTGTGAACTAGCTGAACATGATATTATTGAGCTACATGCATACACTATTTTTCCTTTTTATCATGAGTTGTTATTAGTTATTAATATTGGTATCTGAATGTTTCTTCTTAGCTCGTCACTACTTTCAGACCAAGGTTAGTTTTGTTACTTATTGCATGAGGTTGGTTGTACTCATACTACACTTTGCACTTTGTGTGCAGATCCAGGTACTTCTGGACATTGCGGGTGTTGATTCTCTCGTACAGTTGATCTTCTGGAGATTCAGAGGTAGCTGCCGTGTTTCGCAGACCTTGTCTCTCCTTCCCTATCTCTTTGTTTACCGTATTTTGGTCTTAAACTAGACCGTATTTTTTCAGACTTGTATTCATATTAGATACTCATGTACTCAGTGACACCACGTTTTGGGGAGTGTTCGTATCAGTATTTGTGGAATTTTGTATTGTATTTAAATATTATATTTTCAAACTTAAAATAAATTGTGGTTTATTGATATTATCGGCTTGCCTAGTATCGCGATAGGTGCAATCACGACAGGTTCGAATTTTGGGTCGTGACAGATTAACTACTAAAATTAAGCAATTGTTAATTGATCACAAAAGACAACTCTTGAGTAACAAAGAGATATCACTGAGAGAAGTAAGGGTAATTGACAAGATAGGTGCAAGACAATTGACTCGGGACCTAATTCTTGAGTTAGTTCACTCCATAATACTGTTGATTCTCACGAATTCAACAAATAATCATATTACACTTGAAGTTAATGTTCCTCTTTTGATTAAACGTTAATTTCAGTAATTAATCATACTGCAGCACGATAAATAATTTTAACGAATAAAATAATGGTTATGGTCTAAAGAGTAAGACTTCTAATGAATATTTTCCTATTTTCTAGTTCGCAAGAGGCTCTTTTCATTACCTATTTGAATCGCGAATTTAAACTAGAGCATAAGATGCAAAGAAATTCAATATCAAGCTCCTCTTTCGATTAAGCAAAATAATAACTAACTTCACAATATGATTTAAAGCTTCATTAATTAATTCAAAATAATTGTCAAGAAGCGAATCCCTAATCAAGTTATCAATACACCATATCTGTCAACACCCTAAAGAAAATTACTCCATAGTAATGGAGAAAGTCATCTCTATAAGGTTTAAAAATATAGAAAACATCAATGCTAATGATTCGATACAAACTCCCGTATTGCACCGGTTGTTGCTTGAAATCTTGATGAATTCTCGTGTCTTCTTGCCTTAGTTGCTTCTCAAATCTTTTATAGGTCAAAAATCCCTTCAAAAACGTATTTTTGGTGTATTTATATCGTGTAGAAGTGGGTTCAGATGAAACTACCCTTTTCAAGTCGAACTGGATAATACTCTGAGAAAAATGCACTGGCACGGCGCAGGACGCGCCAATGGACATTTTCAGAGAGTGGATTCTGACAGAGTTGGCTTGTTTTGCACAACTATGCCGCCCCACGTGGAGCGACTGTGATATTTTCTTAGAGTAAATTATTTTCTTCACTTTTTGATATCCAAACTTGGTCCTCGACCTCTGAACGCGATCCCAACTTAATTTCTTGGGCTTTTACTCAGATTTCAAAGCTTTAAATTGATCGATGTCGCTTTAAATTATTTTTGTAACTCGGAATCACTTCCTGCAGGGCATAAAATACATAATAAGTAGAATTTACTATCATTTAAGCTCAAACATACATAAAGTGAAGTAATTAGAGTGTAAAATACAGGTTTCTAACCTACCAACAACACCCCACACTTAAACCATTACTCGTCCTCGAGAAATCAAACAACACTTCACACAGAAACAACCTCTTTATCAAACAACTTCCCTAACGCATCATGCCAAGAATATTTAAAGAAGATTAAGCACATTACCATAACATCCTAGCATCAAGACTCAACTCAAAAGCGCCACACATTTTTCACAACATGCTCACTCACTCTAATACTGAGGTCAAAGTCATTACCTTTCCTTCACAAGTCATATTCCCTCACAACAAAAATAGAGAGTAGTTCCGCACAAAATAAAATTCAAGAACAAATAGGAACTCTAGATAAACATAATTCACTCACTCTCATAATCAAAATTCATATGCCACAGAAGACGTACCATAGGCTTGTCCGTAGTATAATACTCTACTAATTGAGTTCATTCAACCAAAGATAAAGTAGGACTTTGATTTGGTTGTAATATAGGCTGTGAGATGGGTCGGATACAATTTAGATAATAGTGACTTTACCTCCCTGAGCACTTTAATATATACAATTTCACCAATTCAAACCCTACACTAGTGTTGAACCAAACCCCAACCTTTACATCATATTATCACCAAACTCCCAATTTCTTTAAGTACAAACAAAGCAAGATTTACCACTAGCAAGGAATAATTTTCTTTATAATATATACAACACCAACTTTTTCTTTCTATTTTTATTCTAAGTTCTGAATTTCTTTTTTCTTGTTTTTTTTCAATTCCCTACAAGTGGCTCTCATAATTTTTTCNTTAGTTTTGTTACTTATTGCATGAGGTTGGTTGTACTCATACTACACTCTGCACTTCGTGTGCAAATCCAGGTACTTCCAGACGAGGTGATCTCTAAAGTTCTTGTAATGACCTGATTAGTCATTTTGAGTATTGTAGCCACTTTTCCCTATTTATTGTCTCTTCTTTTTCATTTGTGGTTACGTGACTTGTCGGGGTGGTTGGTTTGGTTCTGGGTGAGTTTCGGGGTGAATTGGGACACTTAGTCCCAAAGTTGGAAGCTTAATTTGAAAGAGTTGACCGGAGATTGACTTTGTATTATCAACCCCGGAATAGTGTTTTGATGGTTCTGATAGCTTCGTATAGTGATTTTTGACTTAAGCATATGCCTGGATGTGAATGTGGATGCTCGGAGGTTGTTCTGAATTGAATTGGCGAAAGTTAGAAAGTCGAAGGTTGATAGGTTTGACCGAGGGTTGACCTTATTGATATTTGGCTCGGCTTGTGATTTCGAGAAGTGGCATAGGTCCATTATGATATTTGGGACTTGCATGCAAAATTTCAGGTCATTATGAGGTGATTAGGCTTGTTCGCCGTTAGTTTTGAATTTGAAAATTTTCATTAGTTCACTAGGATTGAATTGGGATACGATTTGTGATTTTGTTGTTTGATGTGATTTCAGGCGTCGAGTAAGTTTGTATTGTGTTTTAGGACTTGTTAGTGTAATTGGATGAGGTCCCAAGGGCTTCGGGTGTGTTTCAAAATGGGTTTCAGACTTTCTTCATATGTTGGAACGTTTGATTTCTATTCTTCTGGTATCCTTCTTCGCGATCACGTAGAGTCTTTTCTAGCACATGGGTTTTTTCATTTCGCATTTGCGAAGAGAAGGATGCATTCGCGAAGCCTTGGGGTGTTTGTTCACCGTGAAGGCGAGTATCGGGCCGCGTCCGCATAGAAAGAAGGCTAGGTTGTATGTTGGCACGCATTGTTCATCGCGGTCGTGAGGACGGAGCCGCGGGCATGAAGCCCGAGGACATTTTGTCACCATGTTCGCATTTGTAGCCTCGTGTTCACGTAAGAAGTTTAGGGATTTGGTGAAATTTGTTATTCGCGATCATGAAGTCTTTTCCGTGATATTGGAGAGTTGGTGAAATATAGTACTTTATTTTGAGGGTTTGAATCATTTTAACATATTTGGAGTTATAGAGCTCAGTTTTGTGCGATGTTTGAGAGGATTTTCTCAGTTTGGATGGGGTAAGTGTTTTTGACTCAGAGTTGCCGATTATTCATGATTCCTTCATTGTTTTTATTATTTAATTATTGATTTGTGTTGGAGAAATTTGGGTTTTTTTTAAAAGCTTTCCAAAATTATAAATTGACGATTTGAAGGTCGGAAATGGATAATGTGTTTATGGTTGGACTCGTATCGGAATGGGTGCTCAATATTTGTATGTTTGATCAATTTCTGAGGCGCATGACCANTGTACTTTCCTCATGCTAACTTTATTATCTGTGTTGGGATTTAACGGTTATATATGGAAAGTATGCCTAAATTCCCTATCTGTGAACTAGCTGAACATGATATTATTGAGCTACATGCATACACTATTTTTCCTTTTTATCATGAGTTGTTATTAGTTATTAATATTGGTATCTGAATGTTTCTTCTTAGCTCGTCACTACTTTCAGACCAAGGTTAGTTTTGTTACTTATTGCATGAGGTTGGTTGTACTCATACTACACTCTGCACTTCGTGTGCAAATCCAGGTACTTCCAGACGAGGTGATCTCTAAAGTTCTTGTAATGACCTGATTAGTCATTTTGAGTATTGTAGCCACTTTTCCCTATTTATTGTCTCTTCTTTTTCATTTGTGGTTACGTGACTTGTCGGGGTGGTTGGTTTGGTTCTGGGTGAGTTTCGGGGTGAATTGGGACACTTAGTCCCAAAGTTGGAAGCTTAATTTGAAAGAGTTGACCAGAGATTGACTTTGTATTATCAACCCCGGAACAGTGTTTTGATGGTTCTGATAGCTTCGTATAGTGATTTTTGACTTAAGCATATGCCTGGATGTGAATGTGGATGCTCGGAGGTTGTTCTGAATTGAATTGGCGAAAGTTAGAAAGTCGAAGGTTGATAGGTTTGACCGAGGGTTGACCTTATTGATATTTGGCTCGGCTTGTGATTTCGAGAAGTGGCATAGGTCCATTATGATATTTGGGACTTGCATGCAAAATTTCAGGTCATTATGAGGTGATTAGGCTTGTTCGCCGTTAGTTTTGAATTTGAAAATTTTCATTAGTTCACTAGGATTGAATTGGGATACGATTTGTGATTTTGTTGTTTGATGTGATTTCAGGCGTCGAGTAAGTTTGTATTGTGTTTTAGGACTTGTTAGTGTAATTGGATGAGGTCCCAAGGGCTTCGGGTGTGTTTCAAAATGGGTTTCAGACTTTCTTCATATGTTGGAACGTTTGATTTCTATTCTTCTGGTATCCTTCTTCGCGATCACGTAGAGTCTTTTCTAGCACATGGGTTTTTTCATTTCGCATTTGTGAAGAGAAGGATGCATTCGCGAAGCCTTGGGGTGTTTGTTCACCGTGAAGGCGAGTATCGGGCCGCGTCCGCATAGAAAGAAGGCTAGGTTGTATGTTGGCACGCATTGTTCATCGCGGTCGTGAGGACGGAGCCGCGGGCATGAAGCCCGAGGACATTTTGTCACCATGTTCGCATTTGTAGCCTCGTGTTCACGTAAGAAGTTTAGGGATTTGGTGAAATTTGTTATTCGCGATCATGAAGTCTTTTCCGTGATATTGGAGAATTGGTGAAATATAGTACTTTATTTTGAGGGTTTGAATCATTTTAACATATTTGGAGTTATAGAGCTCAGTTTTGTGCGATATTTGAGAGGATTTTCTCAGTTTGGATGGGGTAAGTGTTTTTGACTCAGAGTTGCCGATTATTCATGATTCCTTCATTGTTTTTATTATTTAATTATTGATTTGTGTTGGAGAAATTTGGGTTTTTTTTAAAAGCTTTCCAAAATTATAAATTGACGATTTGAAGGTCGGAAATGGATAATGTGTTTATGGTTGGACTCGTATCGGAATGGGTGCTCAATATTTGTATGTTTGATCAATTTCTGAGGCGCATGACCAGGTTGACTTTTTGAGTTGACTTTTTGATTTTCATTAAAGATTGAATATTTATTATCCTGTCACGCCCTGAACTCGGGGAGCGCGACCAGCGCTCAACCAAGATAACCCGGCCGAGAAAGCCTGTACAATACCTTCTACACGAACTTACTCATGTATGATAGTAAAATCCAATTCATTATTTAATCAGTGGGGAGGATCAAGAAAACAACAACACTAATTCATTATCAGTAGTTACATCATTTATAACCTTCCAAAATAAATACTTTTTCAAAGTTTTTTGTGGAATGTGTGATACAAGTACAACATTACTAGTTTGCCTTTCCCCATCCCAACATACCACCCACGCTATGTCTACGGAGCCTCTATTAGATACAAAAGAGTACAATGATAGTGCTGGCAACAAGATTCCGTCTATACCTCAAAACATGGTGATAAAATGAACAAAAGATACCTGACCCCGAGTGAAGTGGGGCTCAACAAATAAGCTGGGAAAAGAGTGTAGTGCTATCACAGATTAGTGCCACCTATTGTGGAACCACCTGCATCTATTAAAGATGCAGCGCCCTCAAGAAAAGGGGCATTAGTACTATCGAATAGTACTAGTATATATGACTAAACATTCTCTCAAAGAAAGGAGCAGTAATGCAAGTAAGGACAGCCATAATATCAGTTAAAGCTTCTAACAATTACCAAATAACAAATTATAGATAGTATAAGTTTTTAAATAAATTTCTAAACTTTAAGTTGGGAAATATTTGGTACCGGTATACCACTATTCAAAATTTCGATTACGATTTCCAACACAGTCACCACCATGTGTGCGGCATGGCGTCTGATTGGCCGTATTTCATATTTCACATTTCGCATTATGTGATTCGTATTTCATGCACACAATTTTACTTTCAACCATCATCATGGACTTTCCAAAAACAAGGCTTTCCTATTCAAGACATTTAAGCATGCATTGAGGAAACAGGAGTCTTAGGCACATCATGATTTCTTACAAAATTTTTCATTAGCTTTCATTTTAAACACAAATTGAAGTCAAGGCATTTAGATATGCAACCTATACTTTGAACACATTCTCAAATAGTAGTACAACATAACAATAGCATTTGAATTACATATTGATCACGGATGTATGTTGACACCAGCTTATTCGAGTGATCGATTCACAATGATCAACTCGAGAATTACATGGATATTGTGGGGTTCGATTTTTAATAGAAGAGTTTAGCTAACATACCTCACTTGAGCCTCCTTAACTCTAAAATGTTCCGAAAATCTTAGAAACTTCAATCAATTTTAGAAAAGTGAAAAATTGAATTGGGAAGATGATCACGGTTCTAGCTTATTTGAGCATTTTATCAAGCACTAGGTGTACATTAAGGTTTCAAGGTCCTTTTATGGATAATTCCTTCATCCCACAACCCCCTCTTCACTACGTTATCTCAACAATCTCCCTACATCCCATGATCAATCATGTATGCAAATTAAGCCACTCCCATACCCATGAATTATCTTACTAATTGCCCATTTATAGTTAAATTTCGAAATTAAGAGATAGGCTATAGAATCTTACCTCTGGGATGAAGACCTAGTGTGCTTCCCTTGTTAATTCTTCCAAGATTTTGAGTAAGAATTGCGGAATAATTGATTGAGGAACTCTCTCCCTCTCTAGAGCCCTTTCTCTCACTCAAAATATCAAGTTATAAAAACCCAAAAATGAAGCTCCGAAATGGGATATGCGGTGGCATATGAAAACTCCCCATCCCACAAAATAAATCACATTCTAGCAATTGATTATATGAAAACTCATTAGCCACTTCAATAAGAGAAGAAGCAATGTTTAACTCATTCACAAGTCTCTTCTCATAAAATTCATGCCTCTTTCTACCAAGTTATAATATATAATCATCTATGTCATACACAATTTCAAAAGTAAGCAAATTACTCTTGTACTTTAACTTAGATATTGCAAATAATGACTTGATGTGCATCACAATATCATCATCAACAAAAATTATAAAGTCACCGACATAAGAAATAAGAGTATAATTCATTACCTCCAAAAATACCTTGGGTGTTCTAGAAAGGCCAAGAATGCAAATACACTAATTATACATATCGTACTTGGACTTATTTACCAGTGGAACATCACTACCTTGTATTGTTTTATGAAACGGCTCCAACTTAGCAATGCTTTTAGGCAACTCCATGTCATAAACCTGTATATAAGAATCAAAATAGTCAAAAGGTTTAATAACAAAGAATTTAACCAAGCTTTTATCTTCCACCATTCAACAAGAACAAATATCACCCAATTCATGTTGGAATCCAATTGGATCATTTGCCACAGTATTTTGCACCTCACCACCCCTTTCAAAAGGTATTTCAACACGTGGCTGCATAAAATTACAAGAACTAAAATAAGAAAGAGTTAATGGGTTAGTAAGTAAAGAAAATTTTTTCTTGCTTACACAGTCTTTGGCTTTTATCACAAAACTAACTTTTTCATCACCCTTAGCCTCTTTTCTCTCAGTAAAGAGTTTTTCTCTTTCTTTACTCAATCCATCTTGTTTTTCTCTCTCTACCTCGGATACTTTTTTTAATCTCATTACCTTATTTCTTTTATTTTTTCTCAAGATTACTCTTTACCTCACATGATATCGCACTCTTTTCTCTCAAGTCAACCTCTCCTCTTTCCTCTCTTGGAATATCAACATGCACTCCCTTACTCCTCTCATTCTTTTCTCTCTCCTGTTTTTCCACATTCTTTTTAAAAATCTTTTCATCTTCACAAATTTTTGAGGGAGTCAGAGGCCCAAAAATGATTTTCTTCGCATTAACCTCAAAAGAGCATCTATTTTTTCCATACTATATAAAGCACTTTTATAGACATACCATGGCCTTCCCAACAAGATAAGAAAACTATTCCTGTGAATAACATCACACCAAATCACATCCTCATACCTTCCAATAGAGAATGGAAATAACTCTCTTTTATCCACCTTTACTCTTTTCAATATGTAGGGTTCAATAAGCTCAACACAAGGCAAGTTCAATTTCTCAACCATATAAGTGCTAATTAGGTTATAGCCAAATGCTTTTTCAATTCTAAGGGCATGAATCACAGACATCACTTTAGCTCCTGTTTGAAAAATAACTATACCATTGTCTTCCTTCCATTTAGTATACTGTAAGTTTGACTTTTCAAGTTGTTGAGTCATAGCTCTCCTCCTTCCACTGTAACTACCAGTTTGAGACATCTTGACATAGATTAGAAGAAATATGTCTCAAATTTGGCTTTTACTTCTAATGTTCACTTATCTTGCCTTTTTCCACTCAAAGCAACTCTTGATGGTTAATCTTTAGATTTATTAATAAACCTTACTAGTCATAACCTTATTGATAAGAATGTGGAGTTAGAAAAAGAAAACAAAAGTGAAGGACAAAACCTAGGAAGAATAGGAATTAGTTAGTAGAAGAAAAAAATTGAAGAATTTAAGAAACCCAAAACCCACTAGAATAAGGAAAGAAGTTAGCTTAATCTTCAAGAACTACGATCCCCTCTTCTTGTTTTCTTTGACTTGGAAATCAAATAATACTTGAATTCTGAAAATAAAAATGATGAATAACACTTCTTCTTTTTTGGGCTGATTTTCGTTTTGTTTATACAAGAACCTTCCAAGATTATCAAGATTGAAATCTTGATTAGCCTATGCTCTGATACCACTTAAAAACAACACGATAGGGGTCCAAGAGTTACAAAAGAAAAACAAGAAAAACGTGCAAAAGCTAAAAGCAAATAAAGAAACGAAAAAAGAAGAAATTAAAAATAGATTGAATTCAAGAAGAGTTTCTTGAATTCAAGAAGTTTATTCTTGAAGTTGAATCCTAGCAACAACAATTAGCTAAAGAAGAACTAATTGTCTTTGGTAGAGGATTATAAACAAGAGAGATATTGTGAAACATGACCTTTTATAATAACAACAAAAACAATAAGCCTAAACTTATCACCTTTCTTGAATACCTAGAAGTGATCTAAGATTTCGAACAGGGTTTAATATTACCAATTGTTGATGGTTGAAAAATAAATCCAAGAGTAGCCACACACAAGAGTACAAGAAAAATCTCACAATTGTTGTTGATATTGTCTATCATGATCTTCCTTAAAACAATTAATAAACCCCTTTATATAGAGAGGGAGTCACTTAATTTTACCAAAACAATAAAGAAAGAAAATCCTAACTACTTTGGACAAAAAGTCCTAACTACTTTGGACAAAATGTCTAACTACCTTAGGATATGATGTTGAAAGTCCAAAACCAATATTGGAAATCTTTGAAAAATAAATAAAGTCCTAAATACTTTGGAAAAAATGTCCAACTACCATAGTATATGATCTTGAAAGTCCAAAACCAATCTTGTTCTTGGAAATCTTGAAAATCTTGAAGGAAATTTGCAAGCAACTTGGCATGAACAGGCACTGAACTTCTAGCATGACTATTGTAACCTTCTTTAACATAAGTAAGTCCTTTCTATTTTATAAAAACGTGGCTTCATGTAGGACTTATTGGGATGCAAGTTTAGACACATTTTAGGTGCCAAAATAGTCCAAAAGTGGGACTGATTAGGATATTCTTTAAAGGATGTCTCTTGGGATCCAATACTCCTCTTCTTGGACATATATTTGGGCCATAAATCAATTGTAACACATAGCCAATTTATATCCTTTATCCTTGAACTCTTTCTCCCAATTAACAACTTCTTTATTTGCACTTGGAGTCTAATGACCTTGTTTTTCAACTCTTTAGCTTGGCATCTTGTTAAAGGCCCTCTTTGATATTCCTAAGTTCTATTCTTGTCCTTGAATAGAGTTGAGCTTTCTAAGATGCTATCATCATACCCGCGTCACCCTCACATCAGAGTAGCGAGTCCGTGTTGATCTGGTTCTGGGAGTTATGCCAGTACAGCTTGTTAATTAGGTTTAGCATGAGCTCAGGCTAGAGGCATCTGAGGAGGAGCAACTAAGACTTGAGGGGTTCAAGAAGTATCAACCTCTTACTTAAGATCGTGCACTTACTGAGGATGCACATGGTTTTCTAGACAAGTGCCATTGTATTTTTCACACCATGGGTGTTGTGGAGATGAGCAGAGTCGCCTTTACTACATTTTAGCTGTTAGGACTAGCATA
>AWOL01S0002713.1:18375-29989 GCA_000715115.1 Nicotiana otophora | reverse complement strand
CCTCGAGCTGGACCTTCGATCATGGCTTCGATACACAAGCTCGAGCCTGAGCCTCGTCAACCCCCGGCTCGATACCTGGGCTCGATATCTGGGCTCGATACCTGGGCTCATCACAGCCCAGAATGTCCAACAGAAGAGGAAAAATTGCAACAGCTTTTTAAGTCCAACTTTTGATCCGTTAACCATCCGTAACTCACCCGAGGCCCTCGGGACCTCAACCAAATATACCAACAAGTCCTAAAACATCATACGAACTTATTTTAAACTTGAAATCACCTAAAACGACGCTAAAACCACGAATTATGTTCCAATTCAAGCTTAATGAAACTTAGAATTTCCAACTTCTACATTCGATGTCGAAACCTATCAAATCAAGTTCGATTGACCTCAAATTTTGCACACAAGTCATAAATGACATAACGGAGCTATGAAAAGTTTTGGAATTGGATTCCGACCCCGATATCAAAAAGTCAACTCCCGGTCAAACTTCCAAACTTAAATTCTTGTTTTAGCCATTTCAAGCCTAATTTCACTACGGACTTCCAAATAAAATTCCGATCAAGCTCCTAAGTCCAAAATTACTATACGGAGCTGTTGGAATCATCAAAATTCTATTCCGGGATTGTTTGCACATAATTCGACATCCGATCACTATTTGAACTTAAACTTTTAATTTTTCATCAAAATTCCATATCTCGGGTTAAGGATCTCGGAATTTGATTCCGGGCGTACGCCCAAGTCCCAAATCACGGTACGGACCTACCAGAACTGTCAAAATATTAGTCCGAGTCCGTTTGCTCAAAATATTGATCAAAATCAACTCAATTGAGTTTTAAAGCTCTAATTCACATCTTAATCTATTTTTCACATAAAAACTTTTCTAAAAATTTTACGGACTGCGCACGCAAGTCGAGAAATGATAAAAGTACTTTTTGAGGTCTTAGAATACATAATTAATTATTAAATTTAAAGATAACATTTTGGGTCATCACAAAATATAATATCATTTATACTTATAAAAATTTATATTCATATATTTATTATATTAACTTTTAAGTTTTGATAATTACTTAATTTAAAATTTAATCTAATTGTGTAACACACTTGTGCAACCAAACAATAAACTTGTAATTACATTATAATTATACTATGACAAACTAACAGGTCGTCGTAATTACACAATTGTGTAATTATTAGGTTGTGTAATTGCTACCCTAGTAATTACACCAATTCCAAATACCTGGTGGCTTTCCAAATAGACCCTTATATAATACCATCCAATCCCAATTTCAATATGATTTCTGGGGTTCAAAATTTATTACTTTATATTTTCACTTATACTACTCTCTCCTTTCACTTTTATTTCTTGAAGATGAGAAATTGACAATTTTCTCCAATCTCAGTCCACCAGTCATATCTTGATGATCACATAATGAGTGGGCATATCTTTCATAATGAAATCTTGCTAAAATGCTTAAAAGTTAGTAATGGAGTTAAAAATATTGTTAAGTCCTATATATCTTTTTGTGTACAACACATAGTAACAATAATTGGGCATATGAATAAATGGCAATTAGGATGAGATCTCTCTAAGAACTAATTTTCTAGGAATGAATTGACAACTCTCATACATGAAACATGGTATTTTCCATAATTCTCAAAACCAGAAATTCAACTTACAAATAGAATAGCCAAGGCACATTGCTTAAGAAGCAAAGACTACTTGCAACTCTAGTAACAATACATGTATCTAATAGGGTATGTGCATTTGGGCACTGTCGGGATATATACTATTAACCATGAGTTTGGTTTAGATATAGTATTTATTATTTAATATTTATTTATTCAATTTTAATAAAGTTTTAAATAGATCATATATTAGTCTGTGTCCTTTGCTTATATAGTAGACGATTTAGTATATAGAGTTTAGCTTATACACGGAAGATTAAATCATCGGTACTCATAAGTATAACGTTTGAGTTCGCAATCTAATGATGGAATTGGACAAACCATCATGGATGATTGTAGCACAAGATTAAATATAACTATCTTGATTATGGGAATGGTTTAGTTCCAACTTCTTGTGCCAGTACATTTTGTATGTATTGAACGGACCAAGTAGAGAGAAGTATTTTATACTGACTTAATAAAATAATCTCTCTAGCCATTAAATATACTTATACTCTTAATCTTGACAGAATTATTATTAATTGTGTATATTATTATTGTTTTAATTTATTAAAAGGCGAGATCTTTTCATGGGCCAATATGCCTGGTAAATTGGATAATAATAATGTACATTGGCGAAGTAATAGTTAGTTGATAGAATCTATGTCTCGGTTTAGAGATTGTTGATACACCTTTATGAAAGCTTATAACTTTTCATGTGTAAACCCGGCCGGTGGATTTTGTATCTGACACATAAATAAGTTAAGAGAAAGTCTAAAGGAAATAATAAATAAATTAAATTGTCAGTAATTTAATTTAATTGATTAGTATATGAATCTTAACATGGGGAGTTAAATAAGATTTAATGGATGAATTTTGAAATTGAATAAGGAGTGTAATTACGAATTTTAGTGAAATAATTCGTAATTAATTATGGTGGATATTAATTTCGAAAATTATAAATTAATTCCATTATTGGAAGCCTTGTTAATTAAATTTTGTGGTCCCTGTTGTGCCTAAATAATAGGAAATAAAGGAATCCTTTTCCTGGTGAAAAAGAAAACCTCACAGGTTTTGGAAAAGGGTTTTAACCCTTAAAACATGTGCTATAAATACATAAGGGTTTCCACCTAGAGGAAGTAAGGCATGGTGGCCGAAATTTCAGCCATATTTTCCTAGAAATTTTCCCTATACGAAATTGCTATTTTCGGATATTATTTGGGTAACACAGTAGAAGACAGTAGAACGTTCGAGGATCATGATTGTGCAGGTGATGGAGATTCTATTGAGAAGTTATGGAACTTAAGACTCACGTGATATAAGAGATTTGTTCACGCTTCAAGAGGTAACCCGTGAAACCCTATATATGCTAGTTGTCTAGATTACATGTGATTTTGATGCTGGGATTGCTTCCGTGTAACGACCCGGCCAGCCGTTTTGAGTATTACAACCTTGTTCCCCCATTTACTTCTCCATTTGTGCTTTATAGATGTATTATGACCTATTGGATTAGTTAGTTTGGGCCCGGAGAGATTTCAGAATGAATTGAGACACTTAGTCTCATAATGGAAAACTTAAGTTGGAAAAGTCGATCGGATGCTGACTTATGTGTAAACGACCTCGGATTGGAATTCTGATGATTCCAATAACTCCGTATGGTGATAGTTTACTTAGAAGCGTGTACGAAAAATTATTTGGAGGACTGTAGTAGAATTAGGCTTAAAATGGCGAAAGTTGAATTTTTGGGAAGTTTGACCGGGGGGTTGACTTTTTGATATAGGATTCAGAATCCAATTCTGGAAATTTGAATAGGTCCGTAATGTGAAATGTGACTTGTGTGCAAAATCTGAGGTCAATCGGACGTGATTTGGTAGGTTTCGGCATCGGTTGTAGAAGTTGAAGTTTCAAAGTTCATTGATTTTGAATTTAAGTGTGATTCGTCGTTTCGATGTTGTTAGGTGTGATTTGGGGCCTCGAATAGGTCCGTATTATGTTATGGGACTGGTTGGTATATTTGGTTGAGGTCCCGGGGCCTTGGATGAGTTTCAGATGGTTAACAAATCAATTCTTGGACTTGGAATTTTGCTGGAAATTTTCTGATATCTGTATTTGGTTTCCTTCTATGCGATCGCGTGAGAAGATCTGCGATCGTGTAGGGTAAATTGGGAGCTGCTGAGTTTTGTTTTATGCGATCGTGTGGGGAAGACCGCAATCGCATAGCTCGAAAGAAGGAATACATTGCGAACGTGTAGATCAAGCCGCGTTCGCGAAGAGGAGGTGAGGCAGCTGGGGTTCGCGAGCATTCTTCTATGCGAACGCGTGGGCCATCCGCGATCGCGTAGTCTTGGGAAGCTCGTGCTTCGCGTTCGCGTGTGATATTATGCGGTCGCGTAGAGATGTTTTGGGGGCAGTGTATTTTGGTCTTCGCGATCGCATAACCTTGTCCGCGATCGCATAGGGTTATTTTAGGCAGTGGAAATGTTGTGCTTCGCGATCGCGGGACTTGGTCGGCGATCGCATAGAAGAAATGATGGGGCAGAGAGTTTAAGTTCTGAAAATGTGACTTCGTCCCATTTTTTATTTTTACCGATTTGGAGTTCGGATAGAGGCGAGTTTTGGACGATTTTCAGCGAAAACAACAGGGTAAGTATTCTCAACTCAATATTGGTCAAATTACCTGAATCCATGGTTATTTTTAACATTTAATTGGTGAATTAAGTTGGAAAATTGTGAAACCCCTCTTGGTTTAATTTGAAGACTTGAGGGTCGGGTTGATGTCGGAATTTGATAAAATTTATATGGTTGGACTTGTGATTGAAGGGGCGTTCATATTTTGTAACGTTTGTCGGGTTCCGAGATGTGGGCCCCACGAGTGATTTTTGAGTGTAATGTCGGATTTTGTGAAAAAATTAGTATTTGAATGGAATAAATTCCTATAATTTATGTTGACTGAATCAAATTAATTGTGACTCGATTCGAGCCGTTCGGAAGTTGATACGCGCAGAATGGAATTTCTGGAGCATTGTTTAGCTTGCTCGACATTGGATTCGGCTTGTTCGAGGTAAGTAACTCTTCTAATCTTGGAGCTGAGGGTATGAACCCTGAATATACGTATTATGTGAATTGTTTAGAGGTGATGCACATGCTAGGTGACGGGCATGTGGGCGTGCACCATAGAAATTGTGACGTAATTGTTCCTTGGATTTTTGTAGTCAAATAATCTTGGCATTTTCCATGCAGTTTTATGTGTTAAATAAATTGAGCTAAGAATCATATAAAAAGAAAATCATGTTGAGGCTATGTGCCAGTATTATTGGGACCCACAGAGGTTATATTACTGTGAATTTTTTGTTTTAAATTGAAAATTTATACTCAGTCATATTCATTTAATTACATATCATATCTCATTCTCTGTTGTTATTTATTGATACATCATATCATCATTTTCGGGCTATTTTCATGACATTGTGAGCCCATGAGAGAGAGACTGGAGAGATTGATGACTGAATGAGGCCGAGGGCCTGATTATGAGGATAATTATGAGATCGAGCTGCACGCCGCAACATGCCATATTGGCTTTATATACTTTATTATTATGGGATCGGGCTGCACGCCGCAGCATGCCAGATTGGCTTATTATAGCACGCGAGTTATCCGTGCGGATACAAATATTGATACTATAGCACGTGAGTTGTCCGTGCAGCACGTGAGTTGTCCGTGCAGATTATAGCGCTTGGGCTGAAGAAGCCCCTCCGGAGTCTGTACACACCCCCAGTGAGCGCATGTACCTATTGAGTGCGAGTGCCGAGCGCGAGTGCTGAGTGATTTGGGAGGATTGAGGGACTGTGAGGTATGAGTGACTGTGAGGATTGAGTGATTGGGAAGACTGAGTGACTGAGAAGATTGAGTGACTGGGAAGACTGAATGAATTGATACTCTGAGAGTATGCATATGGTTTTATCACTATGTTGTATTGCATTGGCATGCACATTGACATGTAGGCATAGAGATGTACTTTCCTCATGCCATTTGAAAATGAAATTTCCTATTGTGGAAGAAAGTTTTTGGAAAAATTACTGTTTTCAACTTACTCATATTTTTGGCAACTTCGGTAAATGATTTGTGTTTTTCACTGATGTACTTGAAAGGTAAAACTATTTTCAGAAATCATGATTCAGCTGAGCATTTGATATCTAGGTTACTCCTTTTATTACTTGCTTTATGTTGTTATGAATTGTTGTTGCTTATGGGAGTTGGACTCTGACCTTGGTACAAGCTTGTCACTACTTTCAACATAAGGTTAGGTTTGTTACTTATTGAATACATGGGGTTGGTTGTACTCATACTACACTTCTGCACCTTACGTGCAGATATTGGATGTTGATGTTGTTGTACTCGACGAGAGCTGGAATTGAAGACGTACGTGCGTTTCGGTTGCAGCTGCCTCTTATTCATGGTAGCCTTAGATTCATAAAACTCTGTTTATGTACCTTTCAAACAGATGATATATTTACTTCATACCAGCTTTGTGAACTCTGTTCTTAGAAGCTCATGATTTGTATTACCAGTTCTTAGGGAAATGTATTGGTTTCATATATTTTCTTTTAATTAATTGCCTTACTAAATTCATTGGAATTGGATAGTTGATAATTGGCTTACCTAGCGGGTTGGGTTAGGTGCCATCTCAACTAGTCGGATTTTGGGTCGTGACAAGGTGGTATCAGAGCTCTAGGTTCATAGGTTCTACAAGTCATGAGCAAGTGTCTAGTAGAGTCTTGCGGATCGGTATGATGACGTCCATACTTATCTTTGAGAGGCTACAGGGCATTTAGGATAATCTCCCATCTTTCTTTATTTATCGTGCGTAATTGATTCAGCTTGAAATATAACTCTTTGAATCCTTTCACGCATTCGTGTGCGCATGTGAGCGCTCGGTATCAGCCGTGTATCGCCGGCTTGTGATTTCAGGGATGACGTGCGAGATGTTTATTTTGTGTTTCGGTGATGGGCCAGTTTGGAGGACTTGAGGCTAGGTTTTGACCGTAGCTTAGGATCGGTAGCTTCAGTTGTAACTTGTACATTTGGACTCATATGTCTGGTAGTATCCCTACGAGTAAAACATTTATGGCTTGATGAGCGGTCGAATGGTTATATGATGAGGATGATGCGATTGCGGGATGTGTTAAGATGGATTGAATGTGACGAGAAGTGTTTCCTTGGAATGTAAAGAGGGCCATTGGGTGCTTGATTTTCATTTCGATGTGACGTACAATCTCGAGTATGAATGTTTTGAAGGACCTTTTATGTTGTTAAATTTAGGGACAAATTAAATTCTCATGTCTGGTTAATGAGTTTGGATTCAGATAGACTAAGTGATTGCATAGTAATTGTGACGGCGAAAGGGTACAACAAGATACCAATTTGAGTCTAAGCAGGTGGATTATCCCCTGCGGAGTAATCTACGTAGGTGTGTTCCTTCTAATGTGATTGGAGAGTTTCTTTTCTGCCAGCGGGGCGTATGTGTGGAGGTTTGAATTTGAAGCTGGTTGAAAAAGTTGACTTGACTGTCAAGAGAATAAATGCGAGTTTAGTGGATTATTGAGGTGTTTTATGGTTGGCGTTGTATGAGCTTGAGAGGAATTTTCATTGGACTGACTGTAGTATTATGGCAGTAATAAAGTATTGGTATTGTGAGTTATGAAGTATTTTAATCTATGGCTTTGAGCCAAGTGGGGGAGCATGCTATTGACAATTCAATTGATGGTTATATGTTAAATTTTAGTTTGGTCTGAGGCATACTTGTGGATTAGTTATGAGTTGCAGAGGTTGAGATCGAGGATGACTCGAGTACTAGAATTTCTAAATACGAAATATATTGCGCTTTATGGGTATATGAAAATCACGGGGTGAGTGCGTTGTTATTTGTGAATAGTGTGGTGCGCACGGAGTTTGAATTTGATCAGTGGTGTTAAGGCAGGATTACCTCTTTGAGTGTTGTTGTGCTAATGTGGCACATGTCTTTCAGCCCATTTGGGCAGTGCAATTTAGATTGGAGCAAAGTGGGTGACTCTCGAGACGGTGCTAATGAGTTCAAGAATGTATACGTGGCAATTGAAATTTTTTCTAATTGGTATATCGCTAGAATCAGATAGTTACATTAGATGGTGTCGGGACTTGCGGTAATTCTCTATGACTATGGATTCTACATTTCAGTATAAGAAACGGGAAGAGGAATAATTTTAAATTCACATAAGGTATTTTCAGAATGGGTGTTTCGGTTGTGGTATTTATATGGGTAATTATGATGTAGTGAGACTCTACAGATGTTTTGGTGGCAATATTCTTGGGTTTTGGTGACCTACGTGGTTTGGTCGAGTTAGAGGAATTTAGTTGTAATAGCTTGGTTATGTGTAGTTGGATTTCAAAGTGATCTTGATGGTTTCTACCATGGTTTGAACAAGATATTTTCTACTGGTCTGGGAAACGTGTTGTGTATTATGATTTCCTCCGGGAAGGAAGCAAGAGGAAGGTTTCTAACTAACTGGGTATGTATTTTGCTTGTGACTCAGAGTGTTAATGAGGTTATCATGTTTTCATTGGATGGCCTAATAGAGGCTGTGCGTAGAGTGAGATTGGGATTTACATGTGCAAGCATATGATTCAGTTTCGAAAGGAAGGTCATGAGTTTATGGAGCACAATCGATTTCAGATATTGGCACTAGTGGTATTACCTGAGAAGAGTGTACATTCAGAAGGGCACACTGTGTTTCGACTTGCGGATGTTTCGTTGGTATTGCGGTATTCGTCTAGTTGATTGACTGATGATATTCAGATTTTTGCTATGTGGCACGGGAGATTTATAAGTATTCCTCGTGGGATGATCGTGCACGAAAGATGTGTTAGTCATTCTAGTGATGGAGTTGGGATCAGTTACGGTGATTCATGTGCTCGATGAATTTGGAGACTGGGAGTTCTCAGAAGTATATTATTTCGGGTTACGACCTATTTGAGATGAGTTTTTTATTTTAACTCAGTGGAGGCACTAGTTGCATTAATTATTTGTGATAGCTACACACTATAAGTGCACATATATGTGAGGTTTGAGCCAATGTGCGGGCATTGAGGCAGGTATTTATACTCGAAAGAATGCTTAGGCTATGATATACCTAGAGTTGACTGTTAAGCGTAAAGTTATAATGTTTCTCGTGTTCTTACCTTTGTTGAGAACTATCTGGGCTACACTTGAGGTTACAAAGAGGCTAATTCCCTGAATAAACGGGGTAGTCACTATTTCTGCATTAAATTGCCGATTTGAAGTGTGATAGCAGACTTTGCACATGCTTACACTATGACGTGTTATTTATACCAGTCCAGGAGCATAAGAATCCTATTTCATTATCATATACAATTGTACTTGTTTAATTGCTCCTGTATGATATGCTGGGACTAGAGGCCTGTGACCATGCCGGGCGATTCATATTATTGGCACGTGAGTTGTCCGTGCCGTGTGTGGGAAATTTATTTTTATGATAATTTATCTGATTCATTAATTTCCTTCCTCTACAATTGTGCATATACGCCTACGGTTATCCTCTTCACGAAATTTGAGGAGTTGGTTGTAACATTGTGGTTGTGGTGGTGCTTGTTGAACTTGCAATATGGTTCTCTTCCTTGAGACATCTCCCATATTTGGGTACACGGATTGCGCAGTGGTGGCTGTAGTTATATTGATGTGGCGTGTCTGTGGGATTGTTGTGTTTAATAATATAAGGTCATTGGACCTAGAATGGGTACTATCAGGTTTGATTACGGTATATTCAGGAGTATAATATTGAAAGTCGGCTTAAGAAGTGATTATAGTTATAGTTGGGGCGAGAGAGCTCCATGACTTGTTGATTTGATAAGGGGTCATGAGATTTCCGCGTGTTTCTTTTATTATCAACAGTGTACGAAGGTGTTGCGATGAGGTTTTGTTCGATATGGGGTTTAATGCTAGTACTTGATTGGTTTGGAGTAGTTACTGTGATCAGGAATGGTGTTACGAGCGGGCGAGTTGTGTAATATGTTGGGTGATTATATCTCTGGTTATAGTTATAAATCGATACAACTTGTTCAGACTTATACAATGTATAACTGTGAGATTCAGGTCTTGTAAGAAATTCTGAATGGTTGGAAATTGAATTCGAAGGTTTTTGGGCTAAGGTTAAATTAAGGATTTTCAGTTGTATTGTGTTGTCAGGCCTATGTGGAATAGGGTAACGTGGGATCACCCCCGGGTACGTGCGTGGTAAGATAGAATAATGATTTGATGGCTTGGAAACAACTCTTGGCACGTTCGAGGATGAACGTATGTTTAAGTGGGGGAGAATGTAACAACCCGGCCGGTTGTTTTGAGTTACAACACCGTTCCCCCATTTACTGCAATGTCTTGAGCTTATGAAAGCCCTCCTCACACTCCTCTATCCACCTGAACAGAGCACCCTTCTGGGTCAGCCTAGTCATAGGTGCTGCAATAGATGAGAATCTCTCAACAAAACAACGGTAACACCCCGCCAACCCAAGAAAACTACGGATCTCTGTAGCCGATGACGGTCTAGGCCAAATCTGCACTGCTTCCACCTTCTTCGAATCCCTTGATCCCATCACTCGATACTACGTGGCCCAAAATTGCCACCGAGTCTAGCCAAAACTCACACTTAGAAAATTTCGCATACAACTTCTTTTCTCTCAAAGTCTAAAGCACAGTCCTCAGGTGCTGCTCGTGATCCTCCCGAGTCTGAGAGTACACCAGAATATCGTCAATAAATACAATGATGAAGGAGTCAAGATAAGGCCGGAACACATTGTGCATCAAGTGCATAAAAGCTTCTGGGGCATTGGTCCGCCAAAACGACATCACAAGGAACTCGTAATGACCATACCGAGTCCTGAAGGCAGTCTTCGGGATATCTAGCTCCCGAATCTTTAACTGATGATAGCCTGAACGTAAGTCAATCTTGGAGAACACTCTGGCACCCTGTAGCTGATCAAATAAATTATCAATACGAGGCAATGGGTACCTGTTCTTCACTGTAACTTTGTTCAGCCGGAGATAATCAATACACATACGCATAGAACCATCCTTTTTCCTCACAAACATGACAGGAGCACCCCAAGGTGACACACTGGGCCGAATGAAGCCCTTATCAAGAAACTCCTGTAACTGCTCCTTCAACTCCTTCAATTCAGGAGGAGCCATACGATATGGAGGAATAGAGATGGGCTGAGTGCCCGACAACAAATCAATGCCAAAATTAATTTCTCTATCGGGCGGCATGCCCGAAAGATCAGCTGGAAACACATCTGGATAGTCCCTTACTACTGGAACTGACTCAGCTGTAGGGGTATCAATACAGACATCTCACGCATAAGCTAAATACACATCACACTTCTTCTCAACCATTCGTTGAGCTTTAAGAAATGAAATGACTCGGCTGGGAGTATACTCTAAGGTACCTCTCCACTCTAATCGCGGTAAACCTGGCATAGCCAGCATCATGGTCTTAGCGTGACAATCAAGAATAGCATAATGGGGCGCCAACCAGTCCATGACCAAGATAACATCAAAGTCTACCGTGCTGAGTAATAATAAATCGGCTCTAGTCTCAAAACCACTAAGAGCAATCAAAAACGACCAATACACGCGGTCCACAACAAGGGAATCTCCCATAGGAGTAGACACATAAACATGGGAACTCACAGAATCCCGAGATATGCCCAAATGTGGGGCAAAATAAGAGGACACATATGAATACGTAGAGCCTGGGTCAAATAATACCGACGCATCTCTATGACAGACTGGAACAATACCTGTAATGACAGAGTCGGAAGCAACTGCCTCTGTACGAGCCAGAAGAGCATAATACCTGGACTGGCCTCCCCCTCTAGGGCGACCTCAACCACCCCG
>AWOL01S0002713.1:0-17331 GCA_000715115.1 Nicotiana otophora | reverse complement strand
GGTGTCGCCACACTCAAAACAACCCCTCGGAGGGCGTGGCTGCTGCGACTGACTCGGGCTAGGTCTGTTGGACTGGTCGCTAAAAGCACTCCGAGAAGGAGGCACTAGATACTGGTGGTTCATAATAAGGCTCCAAGGGCCTAGAAGGTGCTGGAACGCTACTGGCAGCTGGAAGAGTTGAATGAATGCGGCGACTCACATGACCCCTACCATGGCGAGCTGCTGGGCACGAGCTCCAAAATAAGAACCAGTCTCTCGAGACCTCTTGGCCTCTCTAACCTCTCGGTCCTGGGCAAACATGCCCTCCGATATCCTGTCAATACTCACAACCTAATGATAAGGGATATCCATCTCCAACTCCCTGGCCATACTAATCCGGATACTGGGGTGGAGTCCCTCAATAAACCGTCGAACCCTCTCTCAAATTGTGGCAACCAAGGCCGGTGCGTGTCGGGCCAAATCACTGAAGTGGACTGCATACTCTGACACAGTCGTAGCACCCTGGCGCAGCTGCTCAAACTCTGCGCGACATGAGTCCCTAAGGCTATGAGGGACATACTCTCTCAAAAATATGTCTGAGAACTGAATCCATGTAAGTGAAGCTGCCTCATCCGGACTACTCAACCCATAAGCACGCCACCACTAATAGGCTGCTCCTCTAAGCTGGAAAGTGGTAAAAGAAACCCCACTCGTCTCCGCTACGCCCATAGTACGGAGAATACAATGACACTCCTCCAGAAAACCCTGAGCATCATCTGTAGCCAATCCGTTGAAGGTAGGTGGGTGGTTCTTCTTGTACCTCTCAAGTCTGAGCTGCTCCACCTTAGAAGTGGTTGTCCTAGTCTCATGCTGAACCGGAGCTATCGGCGGCATAGGAATGAACTCTAGGGCCTGATCAACCTGGACCCTCTACTCAGGAGTGCAGGTTGTGGGAGTCTGTGCCCCTCCCCTGGCCTGAGATGTGGCAGGAGCGAATGGAATCAATCCAGCCTGAGCTAAGGTGCTGAACATGCTCATGAACTGGGTTAGAGTCTCCTGGAGGGCTGGTGTAGCAATAGGAACCTCCGGTGCCTGCCCTCCAGCTGGAGCTGCTGGGGGCTCCTCTGTCGCAGCTCGCGCGGGTGCTCTGGCAGCACCGCGTGGTCGTCCTTTACCCCGACCCCGGCCTCTGGCTGCTCTAGCAGGGGGCGCGAGTGCCTGGTCATTAGATCCTCCGGTACGGGTCCTCACCATCCGTGAGAAAGAATAGATTATAGAAGTTTAGAATTGTTTTGATGCCAAAAAATTTCGCACGACAACGAATCAAAGAAGCATAATTTTTCCTAACAGTTCCATAGCCTCCCAAAGATAAGTACAGACGTCTCCATACCGATCCGTGAGACTCTAATAAACTGGCTTGTGACTCACGCCACTTATGGACCTAGAGCTCTGATACCAACTTGTCACGACCCAAATTCTCCCTCCGTGAATCGTCGTGATGGCACCTAGTCTCTACGACTAGATAAGCCTAACACTTGCGGAAATGAAATGAAAAACATAAAAATTAACAACTAACAGTAGTAGATATTTTAATAAACAATTGCGATGCCGCTCGGCATATACAATAATGAACTCTCAAAATATACATGATACTCCCAAGACCCGGAAAACCGTAAGTCACAAGCTTCTACGAAGTTCTAAGTGTTCTATACATCAGTGTCTATATAAATAAGAGAAGAATCAACGTAGGGGTTAGAGGGGGACTCCGAGGATTTGCGGGCATGGCAGATGTACCTTGAAGTTCTCCAAAACCAACAGCGACTACAACTAAGGACGAGGCTGGTAAAAGGAACCTGGATCTGCACATGAAACACATGTGCAGGAAAGGGCGTGAGTACACCACAACAGTACCCAGTAAGTGCCATGCCTAACCTCGACCGAGTAGTGACGAGGTCAGGTCAAGGCCCTACTAGTATATACTAAATGAGCAGGAGAGTATAACAATATAATAAGAGACTGGAATTTAAACAAGGAGAACATAGCAAAGTAGCAACGTAGAACACAGGGATAACAGCAGGGGATCTCCTAATATACCGTCTCGTAGTCGCAAAATAAAAGTGCAAGGAGATCTCCCGAGGTACCGCCTCGTAGTGTCAAAAGTAAATATGCAGGGAGAACTCCCGAGGAACCGCCTCGTAGTCTCAAAAGTAAATGTGCAGGGAGATCTCCCGAGGAACCGCCTCATAGTCTCAAAAGTAAATATGCAGGGGGGATTTCCCGGGATACCGTCCCATAGTCCCAAAGTAAATACGCAGCTCAAACAAATGAATATAACAGTTACAGCAAGAAACCTATAATTTAGACTAAGTACAAGTTAAGAAAGAAGAGGGATTTACTAAACATGCTGCAAGGAGTTTAAATATTCAATTAGGACATATAGACATGCTATTCTAGGCTAACAGGATAACTACACATGCTAGTATACTCAGATAAGATGAAAACGGGCTATTACTCGGTAAAGAAGATCGGGTCTTTCCACAAATAGACCGTGTACGCACTTGTCACCTCGCGTACACGGCGCTCACACATCATAACAACACCATATCCTAAGAGGAGTTCCCCCACACAAGGTTAGGCAAGCCACTTACCTCGAACCAAGTTCAAACAATCGGTAACAATGCCTTTTCCACGAATAACCGGCTCTGAATGGCCCAAATCTAGCCAAAATCAATTACATACCATAAATACAATTATAAGAAATTAATCTAATTAATGAAATCAAAGCTAAAGCAAGAAATTAGAAAATCACCCCAAAAAGTCTCCCCGGGCCCACATCTCGGAATCGGGTAAAAGTAAAAAAATATGAACACCCATTCACTCATGAATTCACTCATACCAAAATCACTCAAATTCGATACCAAAATCTCGATCAAAATCCCAAAGTTCGGCCTAAGAACTTTTCTCAACTTTCCCCTAAATTTTCAACCCCAAATCTGAAATTAAATGGAGAAGACAACTATAGATTAATGGAATACAACCGAAAACGAGTTAGGAATCATTACCCCAAAGCTTCCTCTGAAAATCCCTCAAAAAATCGCCAAATCCCGAGCTCTCAAGTCCAAAAAATGAAGAATGAAATCAAACCCTCGCACTTAGCCCTTTTTCTTCCAGAGATCTCGCTTCTCCGAGCCTTCAACCGCATCTGCGGTACCGCACCTGCAGAAATACCATCGTAGGAGCGAAAATCACTTAAGGGGGACTGGGTCCGCATCTACGAACAAGGGCCGCATCTGCGCTCCTCTTCCGCTTCTGCGTGTCCGCTTCTGCGGATCTATTGCCGCACCTGCGGCCCCATCTTGATAGGGCCTAAACCGCTTATGCGTCTTCATGGCCGCTTCTGCGGCGCCGCATCTTCGGCCCAAAGTGCACAGGTGCGATTACACCAGGTGCAACAGCTTTAGCAATTGCATAAGTCCCAAACTCAATCCGTTAAGCATTCGAAACACACCCGAGGTCCCCGGGACCTCAACCAAACATACCAACCAGTCCTAAAATACCATACGCACTTAGTCGAGACCTCAAACCACATCAAACAATGCTAAAATCACTTATCATCCTCCAATTCAAACTTAAAGAACTTGAAACATCCAAATTCGATAACTGATGCCGAAACCAACCAAACCACGTCCGATTGACCCTAAATTTTGCACACAGGACATATTCAACCCTACGGACCTATTCCAACTTCCAAAATTGGGATCCGACCACGATATCAAAAACTTCACTACCGGTCAAAATCTCCAAAACTTCAACTTTTGCCATTTCAAGCCTAAATGAGCTACAGACCTCCAAAGCACAATCCGGACACGTCCCTAAGTCCAAAATCACCTGACGGAGCTAACGAAACCGACAAAACTCCATTCTGGAGTCGTCTTCACACAGTTTCGACTGCGGTCCAAATCCTAAGGCTTAAGCTTCCTTTATGGACTAAGTGTCCCAAAACACTCCAAAAACTTAAACGAAACCTCCCGATAAGTCACAATAGCAGAAATGGGTATGGGAGAAGCAGTTAATAAGGGATCGGGGCTATAACTCTCGAAACAACCAGCTGGGTCGTTACATATATAGAAGATGATTTAGTGTATAGAATTTAGCTTATATGCGGAAGATTAAATCATCGGTTCTTATAAGTATAAAGTTTGAGTTCGCAATCTAATGATGGAATTGGACAAACCATCATGGATGATTGTAGCACAATATTAAATATAATTTATCTTGATTATGGGAGTGGTTTAGTTCCAACTTCTTGTGCTAGTACATTTTGTATGTATTGAACGGACCAAGTAGAGATAAGTATATTATACTGACTTTATAAAATAAACTCTCTAGCCATTAAATGTACTTATACTCTTAATCTTGATATAATTACTATTAGTTGTGTATATTATTATTGTTTTGATTTATTAAAAGGCGAGATCCTTTCGTGGGTCGATATGCCTGGTAAATTGGATAATAATAATGTACATTGGCGAAGTAATAGTTAGTTGATAGAATTCATGTCTCGGTTTAGAGATTGATGATACACCTTTATGAAAGCTTATAAGGTTTCATGTGTAATCCCGGTCAGAGGATTTTGTATCCGACACATGAAATAAGTTAAGCGAAAGTCTAAAGGAAATAATAAATAAATTAAATTGTCAGTAATTTAATTTAATTGATTAGTATTTGAATCTTAACATGAGGAGTTAAATAAGATTTAATGGATGAATTTCAAAATTGAATATCGAGTGCAATTATGAATTTTTAGTGGAATAATTCGTAATTAATTATGGTGAATATTAATTTCGAAAATTATAAATTAATTCCATAATTGGAAGCGTTGTCAATTAAATTCCGTGGTCCCTGCTGTGCCTAAATAATAGTAAATAAAGGAATTATTTTCCTGGTGAAAAGGAAAACCTAACAGATTTTGGAAAAGGATTTTAACCCTTAAAACTTATTCTATAAATACATAAAGTTTTCCACCTAGAGGAAGTAAGTCACGGTGGCCGAAATTTCAGCCATATTGTCCTAGAAAGTTTTCCCACACAAAATTACTATTTTCGAATATTATTTGGGTAACACAGTAGAAGATCATGGAACGTTCGAGGATCCTGATTGTGCGGGTGGTGAAGATTTCATTGAGAAGTTATGGAACCGAAGGCTCACGTGATAGAATAGATTTATTCATGCTTCAAGAGGTAACCCGTGAAACCCCGTATATGCTAGTTGTTTAGATTACATGTGATTTTAATGCTGGGATTCCTTTCGCTGCTTATAATAATCCATCAATTGGTATCAGAGCCAGGTTGGGCATATACTATTAACCATGCGTTTGGATATAGTATATTATAATAATTGTCATGGTTAAAAGTCTAAGTGGGAGATTGTTGGGATATATACTATTAACCATGAGTTTGGTTTAGATATAGTATTTATTTTGAAATAATTGTTTATTCAGTTTTAATATAGTTTTAAATAGATCATATATTAGTCCGTGTCCTTTTCTTATATACTAGATGATTTAGTGTATAGAATTTAGCTTATACACGGAAGATAAATCATCGGTTCTTATAAGTATAAAGTTTGAGTTCGCAATCTAATGACGAAATTGGACAAACCATCATAGATGATTGTAGCACAAGATTAAATATAATTTATCTTGATTATGGGAATGGTTCAGTTCCTACTTCTTCTGCTCGTACATTTTGTATGTATTGAACGGATCAAGTAGAGACAATTATTTTATACTGACTTAATAAAATAAACTCTCTAGCCATTAAATGTACTTATACTCTTAATCTTAATATAATTATTATTAGTTGTGAATATTATTATTATTTTGATTTATTAAAAGGCGAGATCCTTTCGTGGGTTAATATGCTTCGTAAATTGGATATTAATAATGTACATTGGCGAAGTAATAGTTAGTTGACAGAATTCATGGCTCGATTTAGAGATTGATGATACACCTTTATGAAAGCTTATAAGTTTTCATGTGTAAACCCGGTCGGTGAATTTTATATCCGACACATGAAATAAGTTAAGCGAAAGTTTAAAGGAAATAATAAATAAATTAAATTGTCATAATTTAATTGAATTGATTACTATCTGAATCTTAACATGGGAAGTTAAATAAGATTTAGTGGATGAATTTCAAAATTGAATAAGGAGTGCAATTACGAATTTTCAGTGGCATAATTCATAATTAATTATGGTAGATATTAATTTCAAAAATTCAAATTAATTTCATAATTGGAATCCTTGTTAATTAAATTTGTTGGTCCCTGTTGTGCCTAAATAATAGGAAATAAAGGAATTCTTTTCCTGGTGAAAAAGAAAACCCAACAGGTTTTGGAAAAGGGTTTTAACCCTTAAAACTTGTGCTATAAATACATAAGATTTTCCACCTAGAGGAGGTAAGATATGGTGGCCGAAATTTCGGCCATATTTTCCTAGAAATTTTGCCCGCAAGAAATTATTATTTTTGGATATTATTTGGGTAACACAGTAGAAGACCATGGAACGTTCGAGGATCATGATTGTGCAGGTGGTGGAGATTCCATTGAGAAGTTATGGAACTGAAGGATCACGTGATAGAAGAGATTTGTTCACGCTTCAAGAGGTAACCCGTGAAACCCCGTATATGCTAGTTGTCTAGATCACATGTGATTTTATGCTGGGATTCCTTCCACTGCTTATAATAATTCATCAATTGGTATCAGAGCCCACTCACATCTAATTAGATAACTAGGTTTTTTCATGAAACAAGAATATCGTGTTTATGCGCGTTTTTTAATTACATGGATATGTATATTATTTTCTGAAAAACTGCACTGTTGTTATGTAAATTTACTAGGCAAAGTTTTTGGATTATTCTTATAATAATGAGATATATGTTTTTTTTATTGTTATTTGATTGGGATGATCTGAAGTTTTTTGGTACCCTAGAAAAACGCTAAACCCGATTTTGACCGAATTGTAGGTGTTTTCGGAGGTCAACGAACTTGATGGACTCCGGTTGCGCCTAAATTTGGTGGGTCCATCGGAAACGACGTGGTGAGAAAAACTCACCGTGTTGCAGTGAATCATGTTATTTTTCGGCTTTTTGAGATCGTTTAGATGGTGTTTTGGACGTTTTTCTATTTTTTAGAAATTATTTTTTAATAATTATAATTTATTTTTAATTCAATGGTGGTGGGGTGACTCCCCATGGTCTCCATGATTAAATACTAGTGATATAATGGGGTTACACATTGACTATTAGTAAAAAGACGTGTTGCTATATTGAATTCAATAATAAAGGTGTAGGATTTTATTAACTAGGTCTTACAAGGTATACTTGATATTGTGTGATGATATAATCATTTTGTAAGAAAGTGAAATCCTCTGTTTGATATCCTGGATGACTAATGATTGGTGCGTTTGACATATTTGTGCATAAAATATTTCTCAAATTTTGGTTTATGTTTTCATACCATACATGATTACTAGTCTTGGATTTTTGATGAAAACTTTTGTTCTCTGGTTAGAGGTTGTAATTAAGTGAAATATGAACAATTTTTGTATGAGTTTTATATTATTGATATGGCTTTTAAATTGTATTCCATATTCTTCTGTTAAATAATTTTTATGAGCTACATGTCACCCATAAATTGAGAATTTTGTGAGTAATAAATAGTTTCCACTAAAGTGGTTTATTTATTTGAACTCATGGAAAATTCTTAATAAATTTATACATGTGTAATTATGTCCATTCATGGATTGAGCATTATGATTAATAAGTAGGATCCTCAAAAATAGTTTATTTATTTGAGCCATTGAATATGCTTAATGGAACAAGTGAAAATTGTCCTTGATAAATGTACACTAATGGTGGAGGTTCTAACTAGACAAAGAATTTTATCTTTGGGTACTAGTAACACCAACTCCATCCATGAGAAGAGATATTGGGTTTTCACTGAAATGGGAGAAAATACAATATCTTGGGTTCTTGTGTATTTAATAAAAGGATAATTTATTTCAAAAGGAGATATTATGTATCCTAAAAATAGAAAGAACATAATATATAATTATAAGGAGAATGAAAATCAGTATCATATTTATTTTAATTCATGAAACTGTTTAAAACGGTTATTTTCTGAGTTTGGTTACACGCTGGTGGTCATAAATTTGACGAACTCCGATTGACATGAAAATTGGTAGGTTCATTGAAAACGATCTAGTGAGAAAAATGCGGTGAATCATGCTGTTTTCGGCATTTTAAGGTCGTTTAGATGGGTTTTCAAACAGTTTATTAAATTGAATTTGATATAAATATGAAACATTATTCTTTATATATCGGATATATTTGTGTTAAATCTGGAACATGATGACACATGATAATTTAACTTGATATGATATATAGCAAGAATGCAAATCACATGGATTTAATCCTAAATACGCCAAAAATAATTTATTCGAATTTGGTCTAGTTTTTTGGCGATCGTAAATTTTACAATCTTCGAATGACCTGAAATTTGGTAGAATCATCGGAAATGATTAGTTAAGAAGAACTCACTGCTATGCAGTGAATCACATCGAATTTGGACGATTCAAGATCGTTTAGATAAGTTTTCTTGGACGTTTGGTGGATTAAAATGTGATTTATATACGAAAATCATTCTTTCTGTCATTTTATTCATGTCTAATCTGGAACATGATAACATATGTTGATTTGATATGAATTGGTATATGATAAGAATGTAAGTCATATTTTAAATTCTTAAAAAAATGCTTGAAATGGTAATTTTTCAAATTTGGTTGTAGTTTTGGAGATTGTAATTTTAACGGTCTCCGATTGATTTGAAATTTTGGTATATCTATCAGAAATAGCCTAGTGATAAATACTCACTGCTATGCAGTGAAAAACGTTAAATTTAGCGTTTTAAGACTGTTTAAATGAGGTTTTGAGCATTGTTTTTAATTATGGAACTTAATCCTCAGAGAAACGTTCGTGGTTGTGATCAAGTGGTGATAAGAATTAACCCCTATGGTCTCCACTTTTTATTTATAGTGAGATAATAAATTTACGTATTGACTTTAGATCTTCCTCTATATCGGATAAATTTATTACGAACTCACTGGGTATTGTTATTAGTTATTGATAACCTGTATGGCCTCTTTATCTGAGTTTGGGGGTTGAATTAATTTTGTAATTAAAATACAATCATGATTAAGTGATGATAGAAATATATTTCTATGGTCTTCCACTATTAATTTCAAGTGAGTAATAAATTTACGTGTTGACTTTAGGTCTTCTTCCATATCGGATAAATTTATTGTAAGCTCACTAAGTGAAATACTAGTAATTGATATCGTGTACTTACTCTCCATATGAGTATACATGTTGGATCAATAGAACTAAAGCTATTAATTATGATGTTCACTTGACTTAAATTAACAGTATACTCTCCATCTGAGTTGGGTCTGTTTTAATTATAGGAGTGAATAATCTGACATTACATATGTATGTTGCATGAGTAATTCTTTCCCCATCGAAAGTGCTATTCAAGATGCACGAATACATATATGTGTAGTGTGGTTAAAATTTGTGTATTAAATGGTTATATACAATTGACTGAAAATAATAGTATACTCTCCATCTGAGTTGGTTATATTTATTTTTGGATTGTATAATTCTTGCATTATATAATATACTTTGCATGAATGATTCTTTTCCCATCGAAATTTATTATTCGAGATGCATATATGTATATAAATATTGAATGCAGTCTGAATTTTGTTATTCAGTGTTTTGACTTATTATGATCTATTTAATATTTTTATCTCAACTCCACAATGACTTTATGCAATTTGTCGTATTACTTGTTAAAATTTTCTTTTGATAGTGATAAGACATTAATTTAAAGGATGCAATATATGTACCTTTTGTTAGAAGGAATTTAATTCCGGTTTCAGGGCAAAATAAGAGATGGATATTTATTTATTTTTTCGAATAACTCTTGAGTTATTGAGATTGATAAATATTTTATCTATTGTGGTACATGAATGCATGACCTTGTTATTGTATATAATGTCTCTCCTAAATAGAACAATATTAGTCTACCTCATAAGAGAATATGTTCTTCAAAATTGAGTAAAACTTATATGTGCACTTTTGTCTAAGTCATATTAATCGGGATAGGATTTTAAGTTGGTCAAGGATAGACATTAAGGTTCATTGAAAGTAGAGGCACTACCAACTTGTGGATCCTGTTTGGAAGGAAATTTGACTAAAGTATGTTTCCCTTCAAAGGAAATAAAGCTAGTGATAAGCTAGAATGAATCCCTTTTGATTTGTATGGTTAAATGAACATACTGGTAAGAGATAGTTTTGCGTATTTTTGTGACGTTCATAAATGATTACTCAAAATATTTATATATTTCTTTGATGCACCGTAAGTTGTAATGATTTAAGTAATTCAAGGTTTTTAAGACTTGAAACGGAGAAGCACCAAGGAAATATATTAAGTTACTGCAATTTGATTGTAGCGGCGAGCACCTCTCTAAAGAGTTCTTTTGTTACTTATCAGAATAAGGAATTACATCTCAATTGTTTACACCGTAAACTCCATAATAGAGTGGTGTGGTAGAAAGAAGAAATAAGTCTCTTTTGGACATGGATAGATTAATGAAGCGTTATTCAGATTTGCCTTATTCATTTTTGGAATATTTCCTAGAAACTGCAAATCACATTCTGAATTTATTTCCTTCTAAGTTAGTACCTGTGATATCTATAGAACTGTGGACTGAATATAAGCTCAGTCTGTGACATGCTTAGATATAGGATTGTCCAGCATATGTGCTGAAAGGGAAAGCGGATATATAAGTTGGAACTAAGAATGGATAGGTGCATGTTTATTGAATATCCAAGAAAACGAATGGATATTTATTTTATTGTCCTAAAGAAAATAAGGCAATTGTTAAAACAAATGCAGTTTTCTAGATAAGGACTGCTTAATATACGATGTTCCTAGAAGTAAACTAGTTTTACAGGAACTAGGCAAAGAAATAACTAGTTGTTCAAGAACATCAAAACCCAAACATTGGAATTGACGTTCCATTGCATTTAAGTAGAGGAAAAACGTTAATAGGAAGAATATGCCTTTATCGAGTGGGAGTGATGTTTGAACAGCAAACACTATAGCAAGAAGTCGCTAATATTTCAATACCGTGAGGGAATGGAGGTAATATTAGTAGTACTTCATCGTAGTGGGAGAATACTTAGGCAAATCATAGTTCAATGTACACTCTTTGGATAGATTTGGTAACATGATCCCTGAAGAGTTTAATACCAAACTAGATAGTGACGACAAAGAACTACTGGACAAAGACTGCATAAAAAAATAACTTGGCAAGATTCTTTAACAAAATCTTATTTGGTGAAGACTTTTAATAGTCATGTAAAAAGAATGCCTCAGAAAGTTATAGATGCATGGTTATGAGTCTATGTGGGATACTGTTGGGACATATACTATTAACCATGCGTTTGGATATAGTATATTATAATGACCCGACCAGTCATTTTGAGCATTTGCACTTCGCTCTGTAGTACGGGCATAAATAGCTCTGTATGATGTATTATGACTTATGTAAATCATCGGTTTTGGTTTTCAGGTTAATCGAAATCGATTTGAAAGAATAAATTTCATGGTTTAAGCTTTAAGTTGGAAGAGTTTATCAAGTTTGACATTTTAGTATTTGACCTCGGATTGGAGTTTTGATGGTTCCGTTAGGTCCGGATGATGATTTAGTACTCGGTTGTATTCCCGTATCTGCATTTGGATGTTTCTAGAAGGTTTCGGCACAAATTGACAAAAAATAGAAATTTGAAGGCTTGGAAAGTTCATAAGTTTGACCGGAAATTGACTTTAATGATATCGGGTTCCGATTGTAGTTCTGGGAATTGGAATAGCTTCGTTATGTCATTTGGGTCTTGTGTGCAAAATTTGGGTTCATTCCGGATTGATTTGATATGTTTCGGCGCGCTTTTTGGAAGTTCAAAGTTCAAAGTTCATTTAAGTTGATTTGAAGTGTGATTCATCGTTTTGATATTGTTATGTATTATTTGAGGAGTCGAGTAGGTCCGTGTTATATTATGGGACTTGTTAGTATATTCGGACGGGGTCCCGAGGGGCCCGGGTGAGTTTCGGGCGAGGTTCAGACCATTTCTCAATTTGTGTTTGGTTGATGGTAGCTACTGGTACTGGTGTTCCGCACATGCGGTTGAAACTGCACTGGTGCAATGGTTGCAAAAGAGAAAAAGGGATCGCAGGAGCAGGTTTGGAGCTAGAACAGAGCTCCATAGATGCGTGAGATGGGCCTCACCAGCGGAAGCGGTGCCGTGGGCCGTAGGGGCGAGGTATGGCGCATGTGCGATGGCAGAGCCGCACCTGCGGGCGCGCAGGTGCAAAGTGAGGTTCTGCAGAAGCGATGGCTGATGAGTTTGGTTTGCTCGTAGAAGCGAGATATTTAAGGCAGAAGCGGTGGCCGCAGATGTGACATTGTGACCGTATATGCGGAAACTGCTGGGCAGAAGCTATAAAAATCGAGGTTTGGTTCTTTTATCATATTTGGAGATGTGGGACTCGGATTGAGTTTTTGAATTTTGAACATCGATTCGGAGTTAGATTTGAGTGACACTAGTATGGTTGGACTCGTAATTGAATGGATTGTTGGATTTTATAAGTTTTATCGGGTTCCGAGGCGCGGGCCCGGGTTGGACTTTTGGGTTGATTTTGTGCTTTTGATTAAAGATTCGACCTTTATCGATTGAGTTTGTTTTCTTTGGCATTAATTGATGTATTTGAGTTGTTTTTGGTTAGTTTCTAGGCGTTCGGAAGTTGGAACTCCCGTGATGGCATTCTTGGAGCATTGCTTGGCTTGCTCGGTATTAGATTTGGCTTGTTCGAGGTAAGTAACACTTCTAAACTCGGAGATGAGGGTATGAACCCTGATTATACGTGTTATGTGTTAGGTATTGAGGTGACGCACATGCTAGGTGACGGACATGTGGGCGTGCACCATGTGAATTGTGACTCCGTTATTTCTGTGGTACTATGTAGTTGCTTGATCTTATCTGTAACCGTGAAATGTCTACGCACTAGAGCTATTGAGTTGTGATCCATGTTAGAAACCATGTCTAGGCTACATGCTTATTCTGTTGGGACCCACTGAGGTCATTTTTGCTGTTGAGTTATTTTATTACATTGCAATTTCGTACTTAGTCATGTTCATTCAATTGCATATCATATCTCAGTCTCTGTCACCATTTATTGATACATCACATCATCATTTTTTGGCTGATTTTCATGACATTGTGAGCTCGAGAGACTGGAGAGATTGTTGACTGAGTGAGACCGAGGGCCTGATGGTGAGGATATTTATGGGATTGGGTTGCACGCCGCAACATGTTCTATTGATTTATGCCATGGTTGGCTTGTTATAGCGCTTCGGCTGAAGGAGCCCCTCCGGAGTCTATACACACCCCCAGTGAGTGCAAGTCACCTACTGAGTGCAAGTGCAGAGTGCGAGTGCCAAACGATTGGGAGGATTGAGTCACTGTGAGGATTGAGTGGCTGGGAGGACTGAGTGATTGAGAGGACTGAGTGAATTGATACTTTGAGAGTATGCATATGGTTTTATCACTGAGTTGAATCTCATTGACATGCACACTTGACATACAGGCATAGAGATGCATTTTCCTCATGCTGTACAATATTGCATCATTCATGACTTCTAATACTCATTGCTGTCATGACCCAAAATCTACTAAAGGTCGTGATGGAGCCTAACACCGCCGTCAGGCAAGCCAACGGTAATCTAACAAGATTTCTTACTCATTTTAGTACTTGAAATGAAAATTTCCCTTTAATTAAATTGTATGAAATAGTCTTTTACAGAGTAAGTGATAATATTTACACAATTACAACAACAAACAACTCGTAGGAACCCCCAAAACCTAGTGTCACAAGTGCATGAGCATTTTCTAAGGAATATAATAATAATACAATAGCTGTCCTGAATGTAATAAGACAGAATAATATAAATAGTACAATTGAGACTCGGTGGACTGCGATGCATAGCCTGGAATGCAGCTCACATAAAGTGTCCTCAATAGGTGCACCTACGCGCCAAGGTGATCATCAATGAACCTGTCAGATCCTGCACATTTATTGCAGATGTGCAACATGAGTACGCAAATCAACGCGTACTCAGTAAGTATCTAGCCTAACCCCGGAGAAGTAGTGACAAGGGGTCAACATCGACACTTACTAGAGGTCCAAATAAATAATATGATAATTCATAACAGATATAGAATGTACATCTATAGTGAAGTAAATCTGTAATCTCATAATTTTTCAATTATTTCCTTTAAAGTATAAATTTCTCGATCTTGCAATCTAGCTTAATAGCTCAGAAAATGCCAAGTGTCAATACCAAATAAATAAGGAATACCATAAAATATCGGGCATCAGTGGGAGGTTTATCTCGTGAACATTCGGACGACTAGCGATATAACGCACGATTCCGTCGAGGTCGTTCGGCCTGATCCAGAATAACATGTACACTGCCGAGGGACGTGTGGCATGATTTATAGATGCATCTATAGATTGCCGAGCCGTTCGGCCCACTCCACAAGGAAGGAAAGAAGTTACCAAATTACGAGACACGTGTTTACATTACCGTAAATGAGCACAGAACAAATATAATCTTTACCGTTTCTCAAATAACACACCCACAACTCAAGGTGTTAAGGCTCGGCCTAGTATACATATATTTATTTCTAAATAAAATTCAGTTGTAACTTTAATTAATTAAGCCAGCAGAATGAGTTCAAATAATTCAATTATCACATAATAAAGTCCTAAGTCTACCCGGACATAAACATGTTTTAGTTACGTACGAACTCTCGTCACCTCGTGCGTATGTAGCACCCACAACTAGTTGCACATAATAATAAATATCACCTAGGGGATTGTTTCTCCCTCACAAGGTTAGACAGGAGACTTACCTCGCTTCGAAGTTCCATATCCGGCTCCAAAGCCTCTCCAACACCTCGAACCAAAGCCCGTCTCTTCAAAACTAGTCAAACAACGTGCAACCCAATCAAAATATACCCCAATATGTATATTTTAACAATTGAAAATGATTCCCAACTCCGCCCAAAAGCCAACAAAGACAGCCCTCGGGCTCACGCGCCCGGATTCCAAAACGTTCGAAGATAAACTTTTCCTATAACACCACAAACTAAAAATATATAACTTATCCCAAATTCCCTATCTAATTTCGTGGTTAAAATCTAAAAATACCGAATTCTAGGTTTGCTACCAAAATCCCAAGTTTCTACTAATTTCTATGTTTAAACCCATATACAAACCATGTATTTAACTTGTAATAGGTGGGAATCACTTATCTTGTGTTCCTCGATGAAAATCTCCCCTTGAAGCTATCCAAAATCACCCCAACCAAGTGAAAATGGAAGAAAAGGGGCCAAACCCCATTTTTATAAAACCTCACTGCCCAACGACATCTCGCATCTGCGGAACCTTAGCCGTTTCTGCGGCTCCCCCTCAGGTCCCTCAACCTCCGCATCTGCGGCCCCTCCAGCGCTTATGCGCCTTCGCTTCTGCGATGCTCCGTCCGCAGGTGCAGTCCCGCTTCTGCAGAATTTCGACCACATCTGCGGTCCCAGCCTCCCCCAGCAAGGCCCGCACCTGCGCTCCACTGGTTGCATCTGTGATCACGCAGGTGCGAAAATTTCTTGGCACCTGCGACCTCAGCCAGTTCAACTCCCAGCTGCTTCTGCGGCGCGACCCTCGCTTCTGCGATGTCACTTCTGTGACTCAGCTTCCGCATAAGTGATCGCACCAGCAACCAGAAAAACCCAGCATTTCCTTAGTCCAAAAATTGATCCATTAACCATCCGGTATCCACCCGAGGCCCTCAGGACCTTAACCAATTATACCAATGCGTCCCAAAACACATTACGAACTTAGTTGAGGCCTCATATCACACCAAACAACATCAAAACTCCGGATCGACGATCAAATCCTTCTTTAAGCTTTCGAATTTTCAAACTTCAACGAACGCGTCCGAACCATACCAAAATATTCCGGAAAGATGCCAAACTTTGCGTACAAGTCTTGAATCACAATACGAACCCATTCCAAGGCTCTGAATCCGAAACGGATATCGATAACATCAAAGCCTACTTCAAACCCAACTTAGGAAATCCTTAAGCCCTCAAAATGCCAACCTTCCATGATAAGCGCCGAAATGCTCCTGGGTGATCCGATACTCAACCCGAACATACGCCCAAATCCGAAATCATCACATGAACCTATTGAAACCTTCAAATCCCGATTCTAAGGTCATTTACTCAAAAAGTCAAACCTTAGCCAATTCTTCCAACTTAAAGCTTTCGAAATTAGAATTTTCTTTCCAAATCAACTCTGAACTTCCCGAAGTTCAATTCCGACCACACGTACAAGTCATAATACCCGAAGTGAAGCTATTCGAGGCCTCAAACCACCGAACGACACGCTAGAGCTCAAAATGACCGGTCGGGTCGTTACATTCTCCCCCACTTAAACTTACGTTCGTCCTCGAACGTGCCAAAAACTGTTCTGGAGTTGTCCAAAATCACGATTTAACACCTCGTGCACCTACCCATGCCACCACATTCTAGTTGAACACATTAGCTCGATCCAAACTGAAAATCCTCCCTATAACCTTAGCTAACAAACTTTAGAACCAAGTTCCAACTCCCGAAATTTTTTACAAGGCCTGATTCTAACACACGAACACCGTACAAATCACCACACAATGTACCAAAACATGATCATGCATCTATGCTGAAATCACACCATGCACCATATAAGCCGGTTGTTCATAATAACATCCCCCTACCACCGTAGCTGAAATTTCACGAATAAGATGCCCACAATACACCTCATGACACATAAATCCTGTTCCAACTCTCACAATACTGCCACGATGAAAGAGACGTGTAGAAACTCATAACCACCTGCCGAATCAATAATTCATCGAGTCTCTCCTCCTGACCAGAACCATTACCTCATTCTGAATTAAATAACAATATTTTCTCTTTAGTGTACCTTATATAAATCTGATTGTACTAATTTCAGGTCCAAAAATCGCGTCTCACCCAGCACAAGCTGCTCAGGCAATAAACTATCTCAGACGCAGCCAAAAATCTTATATGACGCCCACAACGCGCCAACCAGCTGCAACTCGAATGTGATACAT
>AWOL01S0002708.1:30007-41875 GCA_000715115.1 Nicotiana otophora | reverse complement strand
ATGAAGATGATGGTCCGCCTACTTGGGAAGAATTTGAAGAGGCCTTCATGGCTAACTTTATCCCAGAAGAGGATAGGGAAGCTAAGGCTACAGAGTTCGAACAACTCAAGCAAGGGAATAAAAGTGTGCAAGAGTACTACATGGAATTCATAAGGTTGGCTAAGCATGCTCCTCACATGGTTAAGACAGAAAAAGCAAAGATTCGCAGGTTTGTTGGCGGTTTGGATTACCACATTAAGGATACGACATCAACTGCAGTGGTAGGAATGACAGCTTTCTCCTCTGTTGTGGGATTCACCAAANAAGCATGCTACTCACATGGTTAAGACAGAAAAAGCAAAGATTCGCAGGTTTGTTGGCGGTTTGGATTACCACATTAAGGATACGACATCAACTGCAGTGGTAGGAATGACAGCTTTCTCCTCTGTTGTGGGATTCACCAAACACTTAGAAAGAGACAGACAACAAAGGAGAGAAGAAAAAGAGCAAAACAAGAAAGCCCGGACAGCGGGCAGGTTTAATGGTACATCCGGCGGAGGTGGAAGGGCTTCCTCTAATAAGGAGTCATTAGAACCAGCTCAGTCCAGTCATCTATCAGGTGGTGGGTCTTCCTTCAGACGTACTCAGAGTTATGAAAATCACTCTCGCCAGAATCAAAATTTTAGGACAACATCCTCACATAGCCAGAGTCATGCTGAGCAGTATTCACAATAACAAGGTCTTTGTGGAACATGTAAGCGTCAACATTCAGGTCAGTGCAAGCTCGGGTTTCATGGTTGCTATCATTAAGGAGACATTGGTCATAGAAAGTCCAACTGCCCACAGTTACGACGTAATTTCAGTGGTGGATCAACTCGTCCTTCTAGTTCCTCAGCTACTACATTTGCACCACCACAAGCTCGTGGTTTTTATAATCAGGCAGGGCATGGAGAAGGAAGAGGTGCAGATCGAGTTACTCAAGGAGCGGGACAACCCTGTTTGTTTGCTACACTTGATCGTCAGAGTGTAGAGGCATCTACAGAAGTTATTACAGGTATACTTCTAGTCTGCTCACATAATGCTTATGCCATAATTGATCCAGGTTCAACGTTTTCGTACGTGACTCCATACTTTGCAATTAACCTCGGGCTAGAACCTGAACAGCTTAGTGAGCCATTCTTAGTATCTACTCCAGTTGGCGAGTCAGTGAAAGTCACAAGAGTCTATAGAGGTTGTATAGTTTCAGTCCATGGTCGCAGCACCGAGGCCGATCTCATAGAGTTAGAAATGGTGGATTTCGATGTGATCATGGGTATGGATTGATTATCTTCCTGTTATGCCATATTAGATGGTCGTTCCAAGTTAGTCAGGTTTCAATTTCCAAATGAAGAAGTCTTAGAGTGGAAGGGTAGTTCAGCATCGCTTGTAGGTAAGTTTATTTCTTACCTTAAAGCACAACGAATGATCAGTAAGGGGTGTCTTGCCTATTTGGCTCACTTCATTAATCTAGAATCAGAACCACCAGCTCTTCCGTCTATGCCAGTTGTTAGAGAATTCCTAGAAGTTTTCCCAGATGACCTTGCCGGACTTCCTCCTGAAAGAATCATAGACTTTGGCATCAATCTCATGCCAGGAACTCAACCCATATCTATACCTCCTTATAGGATGGCTCCAGCAGAACTTAATGAGTTGAGGGAACAGTTGAAAGACCTTCTTGACAAGGGCTTCATCAGGCTTAGTGTTTCACTGTGGAGTGCCCCGGTCCTATTTGTCAAGAAGAAAGATGGGTCTCTCAAAATGTGCGTTGACTTTCGGCAGTAGAATAAATTTACCATTAAGAACAAGTACTCACTTCCAAGAATTGATGATTTATTTGATCAACTTCAGGGTGCAAAGTACTTTTCAAAGATAGACTTGAGGTCGGGGTACAACCAGTTGAGAATCAGAGAATAGGATATATCTAAAATAGCCTTTAGAACTGCGGGCACTATGAATTTGTAGTAATGTCCTTCGAGTTGAAACATGCTCCAGCTGCATTCATGGATCTCATGAAAAGAGTTTTCAAGCCATTCCTTGATAACTTTATTATCGTGTTTATAGATGATATTTTGGTATACTCTAAGAGCAAGGATGAACATGCCGAACACCTCAGGATAGCCTTGCATACCTTAAAAGAGAATGAGCTTTATGCCAAGTTTTTAAAACGTGAGTTCTGGTTGCAGTCCGTGGCATTATTAGGCCATGTGGTATCTAGTGAAGGCATAAAAGTAGATCCTCAGAAGACAGAAGCAGTCAAGAACTGGCCTAGGCCGACAACGCCAACCGAAATCAGGAGTTTCTTGGGGTTAGCCGGATACTATAGAAGGTTTGTCGAGGGGTTTTCCTCACTTGCAGCTCCATTAACTAAGTTGACTCAGAAAGCAGTGAAGTTCCAGTGGTCAGACGCTTATGAGCATAGTTTTCAAGAGTTAAAGAAGAGGTTAACCACTGCACCTGTGTTAACCTTGCTGACAGGTTCGGGTGGATTCACAGTGTATTGTGATGCCTCTAGAGTGGGTCTTGGTTGTGTTCTTATGTAAGATGGAAAAGTTATTGCTTATGCTTCCAGACAGTTAAATAATCATGAAAATAACTACCCCACTCACGACTTGGAACTTGCAGCAGTGGTGTTTGCATTAAAGATATGGCGACACTACCTTTATGGCGAGCATTCTGAAGTGTTTACAGATCACAAAAGCCTCCAGTACATTTTCAAGAAAAAATAATTAAATTTGAGACAAAGAAGGTGGCTCGAGCTATTGAAAGATTATGACATCAATATCCTTTATCACCCGGGCAAAGCAAATGTGGTAGCAGATGCACTTAGTAGGAAGTCAACCGGTGTCTTGACCCATCTTGCAGTACAAAGGTGATCTTTGGGTCGAGAAATTCAACAACTAGCAAATGATGGGATTAGATTGGATGAGACCAAAGAAGGAGGTATAACTGCTTATGCCTTAGCGCAATCCTCCCTTGTTGCACATGTTAAGGCTATGCAAGACAAAGATCCATACTTAGTGAAGTTAAAAGAAGGAGTCAGAAATAAAGAAATCAATGTTTTCACTTTAGGAAGTGACGGAGTTTTAAAGTTGAATGATCGGTTATGTGTGCCTAATGTAGATGGTCTTGGAAAGGCCATAATGGAAGAAGCTCAAAGCTCGAGGTACTTTATCCACCCAGGTTCTACCAAAATGTATCTGGACTTGAAAGGGTTGTATTGGTGGAAAGGCATAAAGAAGCAAGTAGCAAATCATGTGGCTAAATGTTTGAATTGCCAGTAAGTCAAAGCCGAGCATCAGAGGCCTGGTGGCCTAGCTCAAGATATAGAAATACCACAGTGTAAATGGGAGATGATTAATATTGATTTCATAGTAGGTCTACCTCACACATACCATAAGCATGATTTAATTTGGGTTATTGTAGACCGACTGATAAAGTCCGCGCATTTCCTACCAGTAAAGACGACAGATTCCGCAGAGCAGTATGTGTAGTTGTACATCAAAGAAATAGTCCGATTGCATGGTACTCCGGTTTCAATCATATCTGACAGAGGCCCTCAGTTCATGGCGCCTTTTTGGAGGGCATTTTAGAAAAGCTTAGGTACCAAGGTCAATTTGAGCACCGCTTTCCATTCACAGACCGATGGCCAGGCAGAAAGGACCATTCAGACACTCGAAGATATGCTGCGGGCATGTGTTATAGATTTTGGAGGTAGTTGGGATGATCACTTGCCACTTATAGAATGTACTTACAATAACAGCTATCAGGCCAACATTGGTATGGCTCCTTATGAAGCATTGTATGGGCGAAGATGTAGGTCTCCAGTAGGTTGGTTTGAACCAGTAGAGGTTCCATTGATTGGTCCAGAGTTTGTTTGTGATGCCTTAGAGAAAGTCCAGCTAATCAGAGAAAGACTGAAAGCGGCTCAGAATCGTCAAAAATCCTATTCTGACACGAGGCATCGTGACTTAGAGTTCATGGTTGGTGACAAGGTGTTTTTTAAAGTTTCACCAATGAAAGGAGTTATGAGGTTTGGTAGGAAGGGAAAACTTAGTCCTAGATTTATTGGACCTTATGAGATTATAGAAAAGAAGGGAAACGTGGCTTATGAGCTCGCGTTGCCCATTGAGTTGTCCTCTGTTCATCCTGTTTTTCATGTGTCTATGCTTAGAAAATACATTCATGATGAGTCGCATATAATACCTGCCGATACCATAGAAACTAAAGAAGGCTTGAATTATGAAGAGGTACTTATAGAAATTCTCGATAGGCAAGTAAGAAAGTTGAGAGCAAAAGATATAGCATCGATAAATATTTTGTGGAGTAATCATGATTCAAAAGAAGCTACGTGGGAGGTCGAGGAAGATATGAGGAAGAAATATCCATATTTATTTAAGGAAAAAGGTATGTGAACCTAAGTTTGTCTTGGCATATATATTTTATTTATTAAATACAAGTTAGCATGTGTTTATGTCCTTGCTAGATTACACTTAGTTGTTGAAATAATTTAGTTTCTATCAGAGTATATTTAGTTATTTAATAATTTAGTGCCATGCCAGAGTATATTTAATTCATTAAAGTTATTTACTCTTTGCTGAAGTGTTGTGCTTTAGGTTTTGGTTGGTTATTGTGGTACCTCCTTGCCGGAGTGTGAGTAATTAGTTTATGAGCTATGTATGGTGCCTACGAATGGCCTGTTATGGTATATTTGGTTGTTGTTGGTGTAGTTGTGGTATTGGTGACATGGATATTTTTTGATAGTCCAATTTACAAGGGAAACTCTGCCAAAGGTTTTGAAAATTTAGGGAGTTAGCCAAAATTTTGAGTCCCTTGGAAGAGTGAGTAGTGCTAAGAAAACTTAAAAAGTTCAAGGACTTAAGGAATGATTGTTATCTTAAGAATAGGGCCCTAGCAACATTCGAGGATGAATGTTTTTAAGGAGGAAAGATTGTAACATTGGACTGGGGCCTACGTATTGGCTCAAGGATTTTTGAGGTGAGTTGATATAACCCTTTACTAAAGTGGTTTAACTCACAAATGCACGCATACAAGGTGTTTGATGAATTGCTTAAAAGAGTTTATATGTACTTAATTGGAGCGAGTGAGTACCTATTAACTTAGAATTGTTCTAGCTAAAGTTTAGAATATTTATTATGATATATGTGCATATTTTAGATTTTTGTGTTATTCTTATATGCCATTTTCATGTTGAAAATTCATGAAGGAGCAAGAATTTTTAGATACACTTTTAAATATTTATTTCATTCTTATGCGTTGCTTTACATTTACGGATACCAATATGAGTATGTATAGGATGCTTCAGAAAAGATTTAGACTTGAAAAGTCAAAAGAAGAAGTTTTAGAAAGAAAAGATTTTTGGGAGTATCCTTTATTCTGAGAAGGGGTCTTCGTCCAGGCCGAGGGTCCTAATCAAAGCGTTGACTTCCTGAAATTACTTGTGCCAAACTAGGGAGCACACGAGCCGAGGGTCTCATTTCTGAGAATTTGCAAAGCTAAGGTATGGTACATGAGCGCTCAGAACCATGAAACGAGTGGCACCTCGTGGATTGGGCCTATTCAATCAGGTTGTGATCGAACCCGTGCCGATCACACGGTGACTGAGACAGAATTAAGTCAGGATAGTTGGAAATCCTAAACTATAAAGTGAAGTATTTTTTTTTAAGAAAGAAAATGAAAAGAATTTGTTTTAGAATATTCATAAACTGCTATTATGCAATTATTTTAGAATTGTTCTTATAAGCTTTATGTTTTACATGCATTTAGAATCTTTGCTCGTAATGTATATGTTATTAAAGTCCCGTCCCCTGTCGTTGAGACTCACTGAGTACAATGGATGGTACTGACGTTCTCTTTTGGGAACCTACGTTGGTCTGCGGTACAACGTAGGAACCGGTTTTGCAGGCGAGCAGGCTATGGTTAGGACTTCCCTCACTTTCAATGCTATTGGTGAGCTCCGCTTTAGTTCGTGGAGTACTCCTTAGAGTCATCTTTATGTAGGTATTTCTTTGTTTACTTAGTGAACTGGCCAGGAAATCTCATGTCCTGAGCAGTGCGTCAGTTTATCAGTAGAGGCTTCATAGACACAGTCGGTGGGTTTAGATTCAGATGTTTTTGATAATAACTTAGCAGTATTTCAGTAGTTACTATGAATAAAGTTTTGGAGTTGATTTATTTTAAATATTAAAATTAATCAAAAGTATTTGGTTAAAGTATTTCCTTATTGCATATAAAGTTTGAAGTTATAATAGATTTGATAAGCACAGATGGTTCGCTCGGTCATGTTTAGTGATCGGGTGCCGGTCACGGCTTGTTCAGAAAATGGGTCATGAAAAGATCATGAAGGAAACCATAAATAGAATCACAAACATAATCTGACGCTCGTTGTCCATAAGTTGGACAAAGGAGCCTATCAACATTTTAGGGAGGAACTGAGTATGTACATGAGATACTAAGTTAAATTAACTCATGATGATCTATCTATAATCAATTTAGAACCAAGGAACTCAAGATTTGTCAAACTCTTCGAATTTCCAAAATTTTTGGCAGAGTTTCCCCTAAAACTTGATGATCCCCAAAAATAATAGCAAGCACCACAATATACACAGGAATGGATACTCGGCCAAGATGATAACATCAAACTAAAGAAGATCCAGTTTTGCTCTTGTTGTGTTTTGAAGTTCCAACCTAAACTATTTCCTTCCACAATTCACATGTTGAATTCAATAATATACAAGGATACAATACATGTTGATATTTCCCTTGAACAACCCTAAAATATCAAGAAGAAAGGCTTGAATATAGCTAAACCAAATCATGCCGAAAACAAAACGAAAACCCTACATGCCTCTTGTGTTCGTGCTTCCAAACCTTGTTCCCTTTTATCCACACTTTACTTATGTTTGTATAGGTAAAATACAAAGGTGAAAAGCTTCCTTAACCACGAAGCGCTTTCAAAAAAATGAGTTATAAGGAGAAAGGGTGATGACAAAGTCATACCTATGTCGTAAGTGTCGCGTTGATGTGTTCGCGTCTTGATTTTGAATTGCGAATGATGGAATTGCTTCAAAACAATAAGGATGTATTTAAGATATCTAGAGAGACTTTTTAGGTCTGATTTGGGTTGAAGTGAGCCTTAAAGACGAAGGCTACAACTTTATATATCAAGATAAACTTCAACCAAACTTGTGGGTCCCAAAGGGAGCTGCTTGTGCAGTTTTGTGAAAACGCGAATATCTGTATACTCCGATGTCGTATCGACAAATGGTTTAATGTGTTGGAAACTAGACTTGTATATCTTTAATTTGGCGGTTGGATCACCCTGCAAATCAACTTACATTGAGAGAAAATCTCAGTAATATTAGACCTAAAGTTTATGTAAATTTATCAACGTAACTTGCGACAACTTTTGTCGACTTTTGTTTCCTAACTCGTTTGACTTCAAAACATAACACATGACTATAATATGACTAAAATACCTAATAATAGCACCTCCTTATCATGTTAATCATCCTAGTATCACCCAAAAAGTATGGGTTATAGCATTCCCAACGTGGCGTTTCGATGAAACTTATTTTCTTCGATTATTTTAGCTTCTTATCCTTCAAACCCTCTTGGTACTAATAGTTCATGATCTTAAATATTTGAAACCTCAAAAGTAACATGATTAACTTACATGATTAACTTACACTCGCGTTCACGATGAACAAACACCCTAAGGCTTTGCGAACGCATCCTTATCTTCGCGAACGTAAAGAGCAAAAAGCCACCTGCCAACAAAGACTCTACGCGATTGCAACATATTCTTCGAGATCGCAAAGAGGGAAACCAGAAGCGTAGAAATCAAAAGTTCCAACACATGAAGAAATGGTCTAAAACCTATCTGAAACACACCCGAAGCCCCCGGGACACCGCCGAATCACACCATCCAATCCCAAAATACAATGCGAACTTACTCAAAGCCTCAAATCACATCAAACAACCCCAAAACCACGAATAGCGTCCCAATTCAAGCCTAATGAAGTAATGAACATTTCTAAATGCAAAACTAACGGTGAACAAGCCTAAACACCTCGGAATGACCTGAATATTTCCATACAAGTCCCAAATGAACTAAATGACCTATTTCAATTCCCGAAATAACCATCTGAGCCCTATATCAGTAAAGTCAACCCTCGGTCAAACCTATAAACCTTCCAAACCTTTAATTTTCCAACTTTCGCCTACTTATGTCAAAAAGAACTTACGGGCCTCCATATTCACATCCAGACATATGCTTAAGTCCAAAATCACTATTCAAAGCAACCGGAACAATCAAAACACCTTTATGGGGTCATCTACACAAAAGTCAAACTCTGGTAAACTCTTTCAACGTAAGATTCCAACTTTAGGACTACAAACCAACCACCCCGGAAAGTCACGTAACCACAAATGAACATACAAGAGGCAATAAATAGGGTAACGAGGCTACAATACTTAAAACACCCGGCCAGGTCGTTACATTCTTCCCCTCTTAAAAATAAATTCCGTCCTCGAACATGCCAAGAACTATTTTGAAGTCATCAAATCGCTGAATGAAATCACCATACACATTCTCACAGGTGATCCAACATCACCCCAATCTTCAGAAGCCTAAAAACACCACCTCAACTGAAGATTACTCCTTCCACTCGTACTAATAAGCCTTGGAACCAAATTTCAACAACCAAGCATTTCACCAAAAACTAAATCTTCACATAAACACACTGTATAAACTACAACCTGCAGTAAAACATCATGCATAAAACAACAAGTTATAACCACATGATGAAACACATCACCTGTAAGCCCATATCAACACCACCGGCCACAATAGCTGCCCATAATCCAACCCAGTACTGGTAAGTATCTCTATATCAACTAGAACCATGTTCCAAACCTTCCCAACACTACTAATGATGTAGGAAACATATAAATCTCATAAATACTCACCCAACCAACATGTGACATTGTCACGACCCAAAATCTCACCTGTCGTGATGTCGCCTATCTCATTACTAGGCAAGCCGACAACCTCAATAAATCACAAATTCTTTTACGATTGAAAACATAATATTTAGATTTAATAGAAAATCCAAAAAATACTAATACAAATACACTCCTAAAACCCGGTGTCACTGAGTACATGAGCATCTAAATGACGACATAGTCTGACTGATAAAACACTGTATGGAATTATAGAATAGTACAAATAACTGAAAGAAAAGAAAGTCAAGTTCTGTGGACGCCAAGCAGCTACCTCGATAATCTCCAATAGTTATTCTCCGAAACCTAGCAACCGTAGTAACAGGAAGTACCTGGATCTGCACACGAAGTGCAGAGTGTAGTATGAGTACAACCGACCCCATTTACTTCATAAGTAACAATGTCACGCCCCAAAAACCGAGTAGCGCGACCGGCGCTCAACCCAGTAAACCCGACCGAGAAAGCCTATTCGATTCCTTCTACCCAAACTCATTCATGAATAAAGAGGATATATGTTTTCCTTAATTAAACAATAAAGTGGTCATGTCTACAATTACCAATTTCTTACCAATAGTTTCATTATTTTTAAAGTCTCAAATAGACACATAATACAACCACAACATAACATAGTTTGTCTTTCCCTAACACCAATACACAACCCACACTATGTCTACAGAGCCTCTATAGATAAAGATGAGTACAATGCTAATGTCGACAACGAGGCCCCGGCTATACCTCAAATGGAATACACAAAGAACAAAAGATACATGACCCCGGGATGAAGTGGGGCTCACCAAGTCAGCTGAGAAGATGGTGTACTGCTATCACTGATCAATGTCTCCTGCTGTGGAACCACCTGCATCAATTTAAAGATGCAGTGCGCCCGGCAAAAGGGACATTAGTACCGTCGAATAGTACTAGTATGAAAACTAAACACCAATTTAACAATTTATAAATACAAGATAATTATGATGAACCAGTGCGGAAATAGAATAATATAAATAATTGTCTCAACCATAGAAAGCTTATTAAAAGCTATCAGCAACATTTCTAGGCTTTAAGATTAGATCCTATGTAACCATCTTCACACAAAGCGGCCCCGCCGCCTCACCCAATAAATGCAGGTGGAGGTGTACGTACAATACCACAACTCTAATCAAGCGGCCCTGACGCCTCACCCCAATGTATGTGGGTGGATATATAACCACAGTACTAAGAACTTACACAAAGCGGCTATGCCGCCTCACCCCAANTGTCGTGATGTCGCCTATCTCATTACTAGGCAAGCCGACAACCTCAATAAATCACAAATTCTTTTACGATTGAAAACATAATATTTAGATTTAATAGAAAATCCAAAAAATACTAATACAAATACACTCCTAAAACCCGGTGTCACTGAGTACATGAGCATCTAAATGACGACATAGTCTGACTGATAAAACACTGTATGGAATTATAGAATAGTACAAATAACTGAAAGAAAAGAAAGTCAAGTTCTGTGGACGCCAAGCAGCTACCTCGATAATCTCCAATAGTTATTCTCCGAAACCTAGCAACCGTAGTAACAGGAAGTACCTGGATCTGCACACGAAGTGCAGAGTGTAGTATGAGTACAACCGACCCCATTTACTTCATAAGTAACAATGTCACGCCCCAAAAACCGAGTAGCGCGACCGGCGCTCAACCCAGTAAACCCGACCGAGAAAGCCTATTCGATTCCTTCTACCCAAACTCATTCATGAATAAAGAGGATATATGTTTTCCTTAATTAAACAATAAAGTGGTCATGTCTACAATTACCAATTTCTTACCAATAGTTTCATTATTTTTAAAGTCTCAAATAGACACATAATACAACCACAACATAACATAGTTTGTCTTTCCCTAACACCAATACACAACCCACACTATGTCTACAGAGCCTCTATAGATAAAGATGAGTACAATGCTAATGTCGACAACGAGGCCCCGGCTATACCTCAAATGGAATACACAAAGAACAAAAGATACATGACCCCGGGATGAAGTGGGGCTCACCAAGTCAGCTGAGAAGATGGTGTACTGCTATCACTGATCAATGTCTCCTGCTGTGGAACCACCTGCATCAATTTAAAGATGCAGTGCGCCCGGCAAAAGGGACATTAGTACCGTCGAATAGTACTAGTATGAAAACTAAACACCAATTTAAGAATTTAGAAATACAAGATAATTATGATGAACCAGTGCGGAAATAGAATAATATAAATAATTGTCTCAACCATAGAAAGCTTATTAAAAGCTATCAGNAAAGTTCCAACACATGAAGAAATGGTCTAAAACCTATCTGAAACACACCCGAAGCCCCCGGGACACCGCCGAATCACACCATCCAATCCCAAAATACAATGCGAACTTACTCAAAGCCTCAAATCACATCAAACAACCCCAAAACCACGAATAGCGTCCCAATTCAAGCCTAATGAAGTAATGAACATTTCTAAATGCAAAACTAACGGTGAACAAGCCTAAACACCTCGGAATGACCTGAATATTTCCATACAAGTCCCAAATGAACTAAATGACCTATTTCAATTCCCGAAATAACCATCTGAGCCCTATATCAGTAAAGTCAACCCTCGGTCAAACCTATAAACCTTCCAAACCTTTAATTTTCCAACTTTCGCCTACTTATGTCAAAAAGAACTTACGGGCCTCCATATTCACATCCAGACATATGCTTAAGTCCAAAATCACTATTCAAAGCAACCGGAACAATCAAAACACCTTTATGGGGTCATCTACACAAAAGTCAAACTCTGGTAAACTCTTTCAACGTAAGATTCCAAC
>AWOL01S0002708.1:16667-27708 GCA_000715115.1 Nicotiana otophora | reverse complement strand
ATAACTGTCTCAACCATAGCAAGCTTATTAAAAGCTATCAACAACATTTATAGGATTTAAGATGAGATCCTATGTAACCATCTTCACACAAAGCGGCCCCGCCGCCTCACCCGATAAATGCAGGTGGAGGTGTACGTACAATACCACAACTCTAATCAAGCGGCCCTGACGCCTCACCCCAATGTATGTGGGTGGATATATAACCACAGTACTAAGAACTTACACAAAGCGGCTATGCCGCCTCACCCCAATGTATGCAGGTGGTGGTGCCACAACAATGCCAAAACTATACACAAAGCGGTCGTACCGCCTCACCCCAATGTAAGCGGGTGGAGGTGAAGTCCCACAATATCATAATTCTTACACAAAGCGGTCATGCCGCCTCACCCCAATATATATGCGGGTGGAGGTGTATCACAATCACGATCTCTCTTCCATAATCCCCACACAAAGCGGTCATGCTGCCTCACCCCAATGTATGCTGGTGGAGGTGTATCACAATAACAATCTCAACACAACTTGGCATAATACCTTTCACATAAAATCACGACTAGAAAGTATAACATGTGGATACGTAATCCATAGTTTGGGACACATCCTCAATTTATAATTCAATATGATAAGAGCATTTGAAATACGAGTTGAACATATATCTTCATCACAAAGCTGATTGGAATACTCGATTTATAATCAACATCTCGAAACTCACAAGGATAATGAGAATTCCAACTATTAAAGAAGAGTTTAGCCAACATACCTCACTTGAGCTTCCTTACACACTAAATGTTTCGAAATTCTTAGCAACTTCAATCTATTTTAGAAATATAACAANACATTAGTACCGTCGAATAGTACTAGTATGAAAACTAAACACCAATTTAACAATTTATAAATACAAGATAATTATGATGAACCAGTGCGGAAATAGAATAATATAAATAATTGTCTCAACCATAGAAAGCTTATTAAAAGCTATCAGCAACATTTCTAGGCTTTAAGATTAGATCCTATGTAACCATCTTCACACAAAGCGGCCCCGCCGCCTCACCCAATAAATGCAGGTGGAGGTGTACGTACAATACCACAACTCTAATCAAGCGGCCCTGACGCCTCACCCCAATGTATGTGGGTGGATATATAACCACAGTACTAAGAACTTACACAAAGCGGCTATGCCGCCTCACCCCAATGTATGCAGGTGGTGGTGCCACAACAATGCCAAAACTATACACAAAGCGGTCGTACCGCCTCACCCCAATGTAAGCGGGTGGAGGTGAAGTCCCACAATATCATAATTCTTACACAAAGCGGTCATGCCGCCTCACCCCAATATATATGCGGGTGGAGGTGTATCACAATCACGATCTCTCTTCCATAATCCCCACACAAAGCGGTCATGCTGCCTCACCCCAATGTATGCTGGTGGAGGTGTATCACAATAACAATCTCAACACAACTTGGCATAATACCTTTCACATAAAATCACGACTAGAAAGTATAACATGTGGATACGTAATCCATAGTTTGGGACACATCCTCAATTTATAATTCAATATGATAAGAGCATTTGAAATACGAGTTGAACATATATCTTCATCACAAAGCTGATTGGAATACTCGATTTATAATCAACATCTCGAAACTCACAAGGATAATGAGAATTCCAACTATTAAAGAAGAGTTTAGCCAACATACCTCACTTGAGCTTCCTTACACACTAAATGTTTCGAAATTCTTAGCAACTTCAATCTATTTTAGAAATATAAAAAATTAAACCAAAATTAGGAAGATGATCATGGTTCTAGCTCATTTGAGCATTTTATCAAACACTAGATGTGCATTAAGGTTTCAATATCCTTTTATGGAGGATTCCATCATCCCACAATCCAACCTTTACCATTTTTAGCTCAACAATCTTTCTACACCCCTTGATAACACATGCTTGTACAATAACCAACCCTCTTGCCCAGAAATTATCTTGCTTATTATCCATTTCAACACAAAGTTCGAAATTGAGGGTTAGGGTGTAGAATCTTACCTCTAGGATGAAGACCTAGTCAGTTTCCCTTCTCAATCTTCCAAAACTTGGGCAAGAATTGAAGAAAAATTATCGGAGAACACCTTCTCACTCGAGGGCACCCTCACTTACTCTAAAATGTCAAATTATCTCTCAAAATTGGACCAAAACATGTATTTAACGAAGTAGGGTCTGGTTTTAAAGACCCAAAAATGAAGCTCCGGAACAGGTTTTGCGGTCGCATATGCGACCGCATAATGGTTATGCGGACCGCATATCTGTCACATATTTGGTGTCCAAAGTTGGCCAAAATCTGTCGGTGTACGCGGTCACTATGCCGTCCGCATAACTGTTATGCGATCGCATAATACACCGCAAAATAGTTATGCGGTCGCATAATCGACCGCATAATTTCCCCGGACTAGCCCTTCTCCTGCTCACTTATACGGCCATTATGCGGCCTGCAGAGTGATTCTGCGGTCGCATAATGGACTGCAGAATTACATTTTTCTGCCAAAACTTTTCCTTTTTATTCTACAACCCTCAAACACGTAAGCCTAGTCCGGCACCATAAAACATTATTTTCTTTGCACATTTTACCAGGCCTTACACTTTGGTACTTTGATTTTTTTTTTTCCGGGGTGTTACCTTCTACCCCGCTTAGGATCATTTGTCCTCGAATGGAGGTCAAATTCTGTTATTAACATCTTATGCAACTTAGTCTTTCATACCACACACCAGCAACCCAAAATTTGACTAACTCCCTAAATTTCCAAACATTTCGCCAGAGTTTCCTTTGTAATTAGGCCTATCCACCTGTCAGAGAGCCCCAGAAACACATCCTAACAGCATATACATAATCCAACAACGTAACATAATACAAAATAACATCAACTGTGGCCTCACAAGCAATTATATTACTAGAACGGAACGCCTTTAACCAAATGTACAAGTCATACATCATAGGAATATCCCTAAGCATTTTCTTAAGACACAACTCATAATTACATGGTTATTCAAATAAATAAGGATACTTTTTTTTCTTTTTCGGCCTCTCAAGTAGCCTCTTCAACCTGTTGGTTTCGCCGTAGCACTTTCACGGATGAAATTTCTTTATTTCTCAACTTTCGGGCTTGCCGATCAATAATAGAAATTGGAATCTCTTCATAAGTCAATTCTTCATTTACCTCAATAGTCTCTACCGGAACAATGGTTGTCGGGTCTCCAACTACTTTCCTTAACATAGACGTATGAAACACCGAGTGTACTAATAAAATCTCAAGTGGTAGCTCAAGCTTTTATGCTACCTCACCGATCCTCTGAATGATCCGACATACCTCGGACTCAATTTCCCTTTCTTACTAAATCACATTACCCCTTTCATGGGGGAAACTTTTAAGAATACCCAATCATCTTCTTTGAACTCCAAATCCTACGGCGAACATCCGAATAGGATGTCTGACGACTCTGAGCAGTCTTCAACCGCTACTTAATGATTTTAACTTTTTCCATAGCCTGATGCACGAGGTCTGGCCCTATCAACTATGCTTCCCCAATTTCGAACCAACCAATGGGAGACCTACATCTCCTACCATATAAATCCTTGAACGGTGCCATTTGAATGCTAGCATGATAGCTATTATTGTATGAAAATTATATGAGTGGTAAATAATCATCCCAGCTACCTTTGAAGTCCAGAACACAAGCACGCAGCATATCCTCAAGCGTTTGAATAGTCCGCTCTGCCTACCCGCCAGTTTGCGGGTGAAAGGCTGTACTGAGATTCACCTGAGTACCCAAACCTTGCTAAAATTTCTTCCAAAAATTAGCAGTGAATTGTGCTCCCCGATCAGAAATGACGGAAACTTGGGTGCCATGCAACCTGACTATTTCTTTGATATACAACTGAGCATATTGCTCCGCTGTGTTGGTGGACTTAACCGGCAAAAAGTGTGCTGACTTTGTGAGTCGATCCACAATCACCCAAATTGAGTCACACTTGCGCGGAGTGCGCGGTGACCTACAACAAAGTCCATATTAATCATTTCCCATTTCCACATTAGAATTTCTATGTTTTGTGCCAACCCACCGGGCCTTTGGTGTTCGGCCTTCACTTGCTGACAATTTGGACATCTTGCCACAAAGTCTGCCACATTCCTCTTCATATCATTCCACAAATAGACTTCCTTAAGATCATGATAAATATTTGTAGAACTTGGGTGCACGGAATACCTAGTAGTGTGAGCTTCAGTCAAAATTCTTTCACGGAGACCATCCACATTTGGAACACATAGTCGCCCTTGGTACCTTAGTGTACCATCATCCATGCCAAGTGAAAAGGCCATAGTTTTATGTTTATGAATCCCCTCTTTCAATTGCACCAACAATGGATCGTTGTATTGTTTTTCTTTGACTTCCACTACAAGTAATGATTCATCCCTATGTTGCACACTCACCCCTCCTTTGCTAGAGTCGGCAAGACGAGCTCCCAAACTAGCCAATCGGTGAACTTCTTTGGCCAATGGCCTTTTATATGCCTCCAAGTCTGTTAAGCTACCCATAGATTTTTGGCTAAGAGCATCTGCCACAACATTATCCTTCCCCGGATGGTATAAAATATCAATGTCATAATCCTTGAGTAATTCAAGACATCTTCTCTCCCTCAGATTCAATTCCTTCTGTTTGAAAATATATTGAAGACTCTTATGGTCCGTGAATATATCCACATGGACCCCATATAAATAATGACGCCAAATTTTCAATGCAAATACCACTGCCGCAAGTTCTAAATCATGTGTTGGATAGTTCTTTTCATGATTCTTTAGTTTCCTAGAAGCATAAGCTATCACCTTCTCATGTTTCATTAATACACACCCAAGCCCGATTCTTGAAGAATCAAAATACATCATAAATCCATCTATACCCTCTGATAGAGTCAACACCGGTGCCGTAGTCAATCTTGCTTTCAATTCCTGGAAACTCTTTTCACAAGCATCTGACCATTGGAATTTAATTGCCTTCTGCGTCAATTTAGTCAATGGGGAGGTAAGAGTAGAAAACCCCTCCACAAACTTTCAGTAATACCCAGCTAAGCCTAAGAAACTGCGAATCTCTGTTGGAGTTGTAGGCCTCGGCCAATTCTTCACAACTGAAATTTTCTGAGGATCAACCTTAATTCCCTCACTAGAAACTACATGACCCAAGAATATGACTGATTCAAGCCAAAATTCACACTTTGAAAACTTTGCACATAACTGGTGCTGATGCATGGTTTGCAGAACTACCCTGAGATAATCGGCATGGTCCTCCTGACTTCGTGAATATATAAGAATATCGTCAATGAACACTATCACAAAGGAGTCGAGGAATGGCTTACAAACAGGATTCATAAGATCCATGAGGGTTGCTGGGGCATTTGTTAGACCAAACGACATCACCAGAAATTCAAAATGCCCATACCGGGTCCTAAAACTTGTTTTCGGAATATCACGCTCCTTGATCTTCAATTGGTGATACCCAAATCTTAAATCAATTTTGGAGAAGTACCTGGCACCTTACAATTGATCAAATAAGTCATCTATCCTTGGCAGTGGGTACTTATTCTTGATTTTGACCTTATTAAGCTGCCGATAGTCAATACACATTCTCAGCGACCCATCTTTCTTTCTTACAAAAAGGACCGGTGCGCCCCAAGGCGACACACTTGGCCGGATAATACCCTTTTCTAACAAATCTCTCAATTGCTCCTTTAGCTCTTTCAATTCTGCCGGTGCCATTCTGTAGGGTGGCATAGATATAAGATGTGTGGCTGGCATCACATCAATCCCAAAATCAATCTCCCTGTCTGGTGGGATCCCAGAGAGTTCATCCGGAAATTCATTTACAACAGGCACAGACTCAAGTGTAGGTGCATCGGCATCGGTGTCCGTAACCCAGACCAAATGGTAAATACATCCTTTGTTGATTATTTTCGTGGCCTTAAGGCAAGAAATAAACTTACCCTTTGGCACTACATCATCACCCTTCCACTCAATAACTGGCTCATTTGAAAATTCGAACCTAACAGTTCTGGTTCGGCAATCAAGCTTGGCAAAACAAGAGTAAAGCCAATCCATCCCCATTATCACATCAAAATCGACCATTCTCAATTCAATAAGATCGGCCACGGTGCCCCGACCACGCAACGTGACAACACAATTCCTATAAACTCGCGTGGCCAAAATAGACTCACCAGCCGGAGTAGATACAAAGAACGGCTCATGAAGTTGTATTGGTTCTATCCCAAATTCCATAGCAACATAAGGAGTGACATATGACAAAGGGGAACCGGGATCAATAAGAGCATATACATCATGAGATTGGACAGTCAATATACCCGTGATAACATCTGGAGAAACCTCTAATTCCCGACGTCTCCGCATAGCATAAAAATTGTTGGGTCCACCCAAATTATGTGCGCCACCCCTAGCGGCACCACGCCCCACGGACGCTGGGGTACCTCGCGCTGGGGGTGCTGTGGATGTAGTAGTTGCAGAATTAGCTGGTTGTGCCGCACCTCTGCCCATATTTCTGCAGGATGAGCGGCAATCTCTCTAAATGTGACCCCTCACACCACACCCACAACATACTGGTAGGTCCATGAAGTAGGACCCAAAGTGCATCCTCCCACACTAAGGGCATGGAAGCCTCCACTGCTACAACCTTCTACTGGGATGACCTTGTTGGTGGGGTCCCATGTTGCCCTCACTGGGTCCAGATGATTGTGCACCCATCGAAGATTGGGCAAATGATTGGGATGGTCCCGATGACTTTCATACCTCTTGTTTCCCCAACCCTTATTACGAGGTTGAGTTAGAAGAGTTTTTCAAGTTAAAGTGAAGATTTGAAAAGAGATTATTTATTATTTAGAGTCGCCACTTGGAATTGAGTTTTGGTGTTCCAAGTCACCTTTTATTTGAATCCCTCGTCAAATGGAAGGTCTGAATCCTAATTTATGGTCTACGAAAACAGAAGACTGAGTAAGGAATTCTGTTGACCGAGGGGAAGGTGTGAGGCACCCCTCGAGTCCCGTGGTTCTAGCAGGGTCGCTTTTGTTGATTTATGTCCAGCTTAAATCAATTCTTGGTTATTCTTGTATTTTTATTGATTATGGTTTGCCTATTACCACTTAACTAATTATTTTATTAATTGTTTTGACCTAGATGCGGTATGCACACAAGGTATTTATTTGAAATTGAATGTTAAACCAAGGTATGGAATGTACACATGGTTAAACATAATTATTATAAATTTAAAGGTATCAAGACGCGGGAATGCGTACATGATCCTTTTATTATTTAAGCATATCAATCCAAGGTTCGGGTATGAACACATGGGCTAATATTGCATTTAGAATATTTAAATTATTTTGTCTCTTTTAGATTCGAGATATTTAATTGTATATTTTTATTATATTTTTTTTCTTTTACTTATTGGAACGAGTTTTGAATTAGTTCGTGGATCATTTCGCTCCCTCACAATAATTTTGTTATTACCACTCTAATTATTTTATTTCTTGCAGCAGGCTTACCAAACAAGCTATAATATTTGAACAATTAAATATCCTCAACCATTAATCTATCATAAAGAAAAACAGTGGATAACCAATACGAAGCAATTAAATATGATATGAAATCATTCTTTTACAAAGGCACAAGTCAATATAAGCAACTACCAAATTTACATATTAATATTATGGAAAATATAGAACTTAAAACTTACATTCTTCTAAAAAAAATATTTAATTGTTATTTATCTAAAAGTGAAGCCTAAATACAATCTGTGACTAAAACAAATAAAATTGCACTAAAGAATACAATCAGTTCGTCAAAAATCAAATATAAAATCTTTTGACTCACTATTTTTAATTCGTTAGATCTATTTGACAATAAGTATATTACCAATACAAACTAATTTCAAAAACCAATGTCTTAATAGAGACCAAGATTGAATTTTATATCCAGAAGATGTAAAAATAAATGTATTAAATAACATGACCAAACTTAATAGATTTACCAACGGAATTCTGACAAAATTGCCAGCCTACTAAACTTTATTGATAAAAGTCATTTGACCAATTCACTGCCTTATTAAAATAATTTGACCAATCAAATAAAATTGATTAATACCTCCACCCCAAATTGGATTTACTAATTCTAAACAAGACTGAGCTTTACAAACTATATAGACTTAACTAATTAAGAATAACATGCTAACCCTCACTGTATCTTGCCTCCAAATTCATGAATTAGTATAAAAGTGTTTCTAATATATTAAATATTGCATACAAAGAGGAATAACAAACTGTAGCCACTTTTCTCTATCTTAACAGAGAAAAAGAAAAGATGGCAAAAAAAATTAAAAACTAATTCTAACAAAAAACTTACAAAACGAATTAAAGGAAATCTTCAGACTTTAATAAGACATAGATGTCATATATCATGTTTAAACTATACAGAGGAGATTGAGTGTTACAGTTTTTGTAAGATTTCACAATAAAAAAACTATTTACAATCTGCTGAATTGAACCCGCAAACTTAAAACCACATAGGATACTTCGATGTTTGACTCCGAACACAATAAGTCCACCAAACAATTTAACTCCAAGTAATTTTCACTCTAAAATAACAATGCTAGTTTTTCTTAGTTGCTGATTTTTTTCGCTCTCCAATCCGCTCATACTCCTCCTTTTTATGTCTTTATATAAATTAATGGGATTATGCATTCAAAGAAATGAGTGTTGTTGAAATTGTGTGTGTATGTGATGTCGTGTGTGTGTAAGTGGCGTGAAAGTTAGGGAGTGTGGGATGAGAGATGTGAGGCTTGTGGGATTTTTGGGAGGTTAAAAATTTGAGATTAGTGATTAAATTAGGATCTTTGCTTCATTTTTTTTTTGTTTAGAAAAAAAAAGAACATATAAAGATAAGAACATTAATTACCTATTTTTATACTAATACAAATATATACTTGGAATATGATTTAAAGGACACTAAAAATAGATTAAAAGTTACTAGTTTACTTATTAAGATCCTAATTTAAAAAAAAACATATTGTTTTGTAAATTTTCTTCTATTGAAAAATAGGAACAAAACATATACTCTAAGAACGTGCAATATTTATTGTAATTTTTAATGTTTCTCAAATAAAACCTATAAAAGTAAGCTAAAAGTTTAAAATATCAAGATTAGATCTAAAAGAAATATGTATACTAAAATAGTATAGAATTCAGGTGTGGTAAAAAATTAGTTGTTCACAGCATGCCCCTCTTTGCTTGGAAACATGAAGAGTTTTCACGCAAAGAACATGAACAAGGTGACTGATTTTTGACCTCACTATTATTTGAGAAAGAAGAAAGGATAAAACAAATGTGCGACCGAGCCTTGGTTATAGGCAGCCTACATATCTCGGGTTATAAGGGAATCAGGTCACGTGTAGTTCAAGTGAAAAATGACTGATAGATTATGCTTAGATGGAGAGTCGAGCGAAGTTCCGTCGAGGTTCCGATCCGCGGTTCCTACTATTACATCAAATGAAAAGAAAATTACATACTCTTGAAATCTAGGAGTTACAAAATTTCTATCTAAATGCCATCTGGAATCTTGTCTTGATTCATGACCTACTTCCCCCATTGACTTTAGACTGAAACTTGACGCTCTCAATGTAAAAGACTATGAAATATTCTCACAGGCCTGCTTTTTAATCAGGTGATAAGAAGATGGATGTTGAAATCCTATGCCTCAACATGCCTTATGTCAAAGCTGGTTCGGCTGGTATTGAGATGAAACGTTCCACTTTCTCTGGCGAGAGATAGAATCTTATTTTTGTACATCTAATCCGTACTTTGCAAAAACAACATACAAACCATCAGAAACAAACAAAACGAACAAAAATTTTCTGCCCCAGTTTGCTCTAGGAAATTTTTGTGAGTTATTGAAAATTCATTAAACTATATTTGCTATTGCAGAATAAAGAATTGAAAAAAGACACGGGTTGTTTTTTTGGGGGAGGGGGGGATGTCGTACCCTATGTTAATAAGAAGGAAGGCAACCAGGGGATGTAATACCCTATGTTGATAATAAGATGAGGCTCGTGGCACTCTGAGATGCTACTACAGAATGTCATACCCTATGTTGGTAGAAAGTAAGGCAGCCAGGGGATGTAGTACCCTGTATTGGCAATAAGGTGAGGCTCTTGGCACTCTGGGATCCTACTAGGGAATGTCGTACCCTATGTTGGCAGAAAGTAATGCAGACAGGGGATGTAGTACCGTGTGTTGGAAATAAGATAAGGCTCATGGCATTCTGAGATGCTACTAGGGAATGTCGTACCCTATGTTGGTAGTAATAATGAGGCTCGCGAAACTCTGGGATGCTACTAGGGAATGTTGTACCCTATGTTGGCAGAAAGTAATGCAGCCAGGGGATGTAGTACCCTGTGTTGGTGATAAGATGAGGCTCATGGGGTTTTGAGATGCTACTAGGGAATGTCGTACCCTATGTTGGAAATAAAAATGAGGCTCGTGGAACTCTGGGATGCTACTAGGGAATGTCGTACCCTATGCTGGCAAAACGATGAGGCATGTGGCTCTCTGAATGCTACTAGGAAATGTCATACCCTATGTTAGCAATAAGAAATGCAACCAGGGGATGTAGTACCCTGAGGTGAAGATAGGGTATTAATTCCCTATAATGAAACTAAAAATAACATGATTACATGTATATTGGAAGGAAATCAAGTATTTGAGAACTTCACTTGGTGGTGTTTGTCTTTTCACGAACTGTTTCCTAAAATTGTTATGTTCCTGTTCTGAACAAAGAAAGATTCGTTAGTTTTAAAATGGTGGTCAGTTTGTGGCCTTGATTTCTTGGGTGACTTGACCTCGAGTCCATTACACTTGTTAGAAAAGTTGACTCTGTCGATGGTCGTACAAATCGCCGGGAGATTCTGTCTTTACTTTTTGGAGATCTTCTTTCTCAACATCAAAAC
>AWOL01S0002708.1:787-14989 GCA_000715115.1 Nicotiana otophora | reverse complement strand
GGAATGTCGTACCCTATGTTAGCAATAAGAAATGCAACCAGGGGATGTAGTACCCTGAGGTGAAGATAGGGTATTGATTCCCTATAATGAAACTAAAAATAACATGATTACATGTATATTGGAAGGAAATCAAGTATTTGAGAACTTCACTTGGTGGTGTTTGTCTTTTCACGAACTGTTTCCTAAAATTGTTATGTTCCTGTTCTGAACAAAGAAAGATTCGTTAGTTTTAAAATGGTGGTCAGTTTGTGGCCTTGATTTCTTGGGTGACTTGACCTCGAGTCCATTACACTTGTTAGAAAAGTTGACTCTGTCGATGGTCGTACAAATCGCCGGGAGATTCTGTCTTTACTTTTTGGAGATCTTCTTTCTCAACATCAAAACCAGACTATTTTGCGCCTATCACCGCTTGTGTTTATGATGCAAACAACCTTGATCCCAAAACAACTTTTAACTGAGTAACTTTTGTTGAACCTTGAAGCATTGTTCAGTCCTTCAAGCCTTTTGCTCGCCAGGGAAAATCACAGATGGATTTATGCCTTTGCCCATACGGTGTATGCCCAGCTATCATTGCTTTATATAACGGGGAAACTATAACCAATTTTGTGGCCTTTTCTTTGCTTTGCTTTGACAAAATTAGACTGAAAGGGACTCAAATGTATTACAACTTAATCAGGAAGTGTCCCTTTCAGAGGAACAAATAAGAAAGGACTTATCTAGAGGAATATGCTGTCTTCAATGAACATGACATGCACTTTGGACTGGATGCCCGATCTGTTTGAACCGTGTAATTCTCAAAATCTCTTGTAAACTTTACTTTGCAACTGAGTTCTTTGTCTTAACCATGCTTGTGTCGGGATGTACAAAGCCTTAAATCGATCAATGATGCCCTTTGTGGGTTTTCACCAATTGACCTCTCTCATTTGCCTTTCTCTCAACTCACTATTGCCTTATAATGCCCGTGAAGGTTTTCACTAATCAGACTATCTCATTTAATTTTTTCTCTCGTCAATAGCTGAGGCATTACCCGTAGTATACTGACTTAGCATTCTCGAAAGTTGATCATAAGGTCTTAGCAAGGAAAGGTAAAAAGAACTATTCAACTGAATTACAACTTTTGGAACCATTTTGATGGAACAACCATCGAAAATAAAATAAAATCATGCCCCAGTTTCTTTGAATACTGGAAAAATATGGATTTTTGTTTTGGTGTGACCGAACCCTAGAGTGAGGCTACCTACATATCCTTTCGGAATCAGGTCGAACGTAGTTCAATTAACATGAACATGTTTTGATGAATTTTCTTTTTTTTAAAAGTACATTGGTTCCAAAAGAGGGGAAAACAAAGAAATATAAACAATGCTTCAAAGGGATAACTAGGGTTGACTAGTGTTTGGGTAGCAAGAATGATAGCCTTTCGTCATCCCAACCTGAAAATGCTAAATATAAGAATTCCCCAACAGAGCCATGTCATACATAGTATCTCTTGACCGCATCTGCGTTGACGGATATATCAGTCACCTTTCCTTCTATATCTGCCAAGTGTAGAGCTCCTTTTGACAATACTTTCTTGACGAACTAAGGACCTTGCCAATTTGGGGCGAACTTTCCTTTTGCTTCTTCCTGGTGCGGAAATATACGTTTTAAAACAAGTTGTCCTACCTCGAATTGTCATGTGCGCACTTTTCTATTGTAAGTGCGTGCCATTCTTTGTTGGTATAACTGACCAAAACAAACTGCCGCCAAAGGCTTTTCATCAATCAAATTCAATTGTTCCAATCGGGACTTCACCCATTCAGTGTCCTCAATCCCTACTTCAACAATGATTCGGAGAGAGGGAATCTCAATTCTGCAGGTATGACCACTTTAGTTCCATAAACCAATAAGTAGGGCGTTGCGCCAACTGATGTACGGATAGTTGTCCGGTATCCCAAAAGAGCAAAAGGCAGTTTCTCATGCCATTGTCTAGACCCTTGGATCATCTTCCTAAGAATCCTTTTGATATTCTTATTCGCAGCTTCAACAACTCCATTAGCTTTGGAACGGTAAGGAGTAGAATTGCGATGCTCAATTATAAATTGTTCACATACCTCCTTCATCAGATGACTATTCAAATTAGCAGGATTATCTATAATACTGGTTTTTGGAATACCGAAATGACAGATGATGTTCGAGTGAACAAAGTCTACTACTGCTTTCTTGGTAACAACTTTCAATGTAATAGCTTCCACCCATTTGGTGAAATAATCAATTGCAACCAAGATGAATCTGTGCCCATTTGAAGCTTTTGGCTCGATTGGGCCAATGACGTCCATTCCCCAAGCAACAAAAGGCCAAGGAGCCAACATAGGCTACCACTCTGAAGGTGGGGAGTGAATCAAATCATTGTGAATCTGACACTGGTGGCACTTGCGAACAAAACAAAAGCAATCTAGTTCCATAGTAAGCCAATAATATCCTGCTCGAAGGATTTTCTTTGCTAGAACATATCCATTCATGTCTGGACCACAAACTCCCGAATGCACCTCATTCATAATCATTTCAGCTTCTTTGGCATCCACACATCTCAACAAAGTCAAATCCAGAGTTCTTTTGAATAGGATTTCCCCACTCAAAAAGAAACCATTAGAGAGTCGTCTAATAGTTCTCTTTTGATCACTGTTAGCATCTTCCAGATATTCTCTTATTTTCAGAAACTATTTAACATCACGATACCATCATTCACCATCTGGTTCTGCTTCAATTGTATTGCAATAACCATGTTGATACTGAATTTATATTTCTAATGGGTCAATGTGTGTATTACCCGGATATGGAAGCATTGAGGCTAGGGTGGCCAAGGCATCAGCTAATTCATTGTGAAACCTGGGAATGTACCTGAATTCGATGGACTTGAACCTTTTGCTAAGATCCTCCACACATTGTCTATATGGAATGAGCTTGATGTCTCGAGTCTCCCAATCACCTTGAGCCTGCCGAATAAGCAAATCTGAATCTCCTATCACCACTAGTTCATGCACATGTAGATTTATTGCCATGTTCAGACCCATGATGCAAGCTTCATATTCTGCTGTGTTGTTTGTACAGAAAAAATGAAGTCGCGTCGTAGCAGGGTAATGTTGCCCAGTAGGTGATACCAGAATTGTCCTAATCCCTACGCCTTTGATGTTGACAGCCCCATCAAAGTATAGTTTCCAAATTTGACTGTCATCTTGGACTACTTCAACTAAATTAACCTCTTCATCTGGGAAATGTGTGTTCAAAGATTCATACTCATCATCAACCAGGTTTTCTGCCAGATGATCAGCCAAAGCTTGTGCTTTCATGGCAGTGCGAGTGACATAAACAATATCAAACTATGTGAGCAAGATTTGCCACTTTGCCAATTTGCCTGTTGGCATCGGCTTTTGAAAGATGTACTTCAAGGGATACATTCGGGATATGAGGTAAGTTTGTATAGGCCAAAAGATAATGCCTAAGCTTCTGGGCGACTCGGGTTAAGGCACAACAGGTCCTTTCCAAAAGAGTATATTTGGCCTCATAAGTGGTGAACTCTTTGCTCAAATAATATATTGCTTGTTCCCTTTTGCATGTGGCATCATGTTCACCCAGAACACAACCAATGGAACTATCCATTACTGACAGATATAAAAACAGAGGCCTATCAGGTTCCGGCTGGACCAAAACATGGGGATTTGACAAATATTCCTTAATCTTATTAAAACCTTCTTGGCACTCATCTGTCCACTTGATAGAGGCGTTCTTTTTCAACAACATAAAAATAGGCTCACATGTGGTTTTAAGCTGCGAGATGAACCTACTAATGTAATTCAACCTCCCGAGTAAACTCATGACTTTTGTTTTGTTCTTCAGGGGAGGCAGCTCTCGAATGGTCTTTATCTTGGAGGGATCTAACTCAATGCNAGGGGGATTTGACAAATATTCCTTGATCTTATCAAAAGCTTCTTGGCACTCATCTGTCCACTTGATAGCGGCGTTCTTTTTCAACAACTTAAAAATAGGCTCACATGTGGTTGTAAGCTGCGAGATGAACCTGCTAATGTAATTCAACCTCCCGAGTAAACTCATGACTTCTGTTTTGTTCTTCGGGGGAGGCAGCTCTCGAATGGTCTTTATCTTGGAGGGATCTAACTCAATGCCTCTTCGACTAACTATAAAACCCAAAAGCTTCCCAGAAGGAACTCCAAATGCACATTTGGCTGGATTGAGTTTGAGATTGTACCTTCGTAGCCTTTAAAAGAACTTTTTCAAGTCTTGCACATGGTAAGCTTGTGTTATCGACTTAATGATCACGTCATCAACATACACTTCAATCTCTTTATGCATCATGTCATGGAATATGGTAGTCATGGCTCTCATGTAAGTGGCCCCTACATTCTTCAAACCGAATGGCATGACCCTATAACAATAAGTTCCCCATGGAGTTGTGAAGGCGGTCTTTTCTGCATCTTCTTTATCCATAAGAATTTGGTGATATCCGGCATAACAATCCACAAAAGATTAGATTTCATGTTTAGCACAATTATCAACGAGGATATGAATGTTGGGTAAGGGAAAGTTATTCTTTCAACTTGCTTTGTTTAATTCCCTATAAACAACACAAACTTTGACTTTCCCATCCTTCTTTGGCACTGGCACAACATTTGCTAACCATGTAGTGTATTGGACGACCCTGATCACATTTGCACTTAGTTGCTTCGTGATTTCTTCTTTAATCTTATCACTCATGTCTGTCTTAAACTTCCTTTGTTTTTGCTGGATTGGTGAACAATTAGGATGTGTGGGAAGCATATGGACCACTAGAGCGGCACTCAAACCCGGCATGTCATCATACGACCAAGCAAATACATCTATGTACTCGAACAAAACTTGAATTATGGCATCTATCGTCTTTTGTTCAGTATGAATGCTTATTTTTATTTCTCTGGTTTCTTCAGGACTTCCGAGGTTAATTTCCTCAGTTTCATTTAAGTTAGGCTTAGGCTTATTCTCAAATTGATCAAATTCCCTTTTTATTTCTCTAAAAGCCTCATCTTCATCATACTCAACTTCTTGATTCATTATTTCGAGATTAGACATCTTTTTAAGATCTGGGCATGAATTTCGCGTGCATGTCATGTTATTAAAGCCAGCATTATCGAAACTTAAAATGATAAGAAATTAACAAAAATTAGGGAAATAAAAAGATAGAATTTTACTACGAAAATGGAACTTCATTTCATTGAATTTGAAAGGATAGAAGGGTTAACATCACAGGCAAGCAATTAAACTAAAATATCTGGATTACAACCCTTAAAATAATCCAAATACAGAAAAAACAACAAAACAGGCTACCAAGACTCCTTCCTGATGGGAAGAGGAGTCGCTTCCCAGTTGGTGAGCGAGGTATCTGGACCAATCAGTTGAACACTTGCATGGCTAGGGCCCTCCCCAACTTGAACCATATTGATCTTATAGACTCCTTGAGACCCTGGCAAACTCCGTCAATGTCATCCTGAGTAGAAGGATTTTGGACTTTTTCAAATTGTGGCTTGACAAAAGAGTAGGCACTGTGAGGGATTGGTTTGGACAGATTCCAACCATTCCTTTTGCGGGCCTTGGCTCTGTCTATGTCAGCTGATGTTGGTTTAATGCCCAAGCCAAAGGTATTTTTCTTCGAAAATGGAGCAATGGGGTTCACAATTCCTTGCAGAGAGGATCCCAATCCTTTTCCTGGTTCATAGCCATTCCTCAACATCAGCGAAGCTACCATCATAGATGTGGCAGAAAGACGGGGATGCAGAATTGGTTTTCCTTCTTCCACTTGGTCCATCTCAATCACCTCAAATGCTTGATATATGATGGATTCACATATTTCCTTGGCCTCGATATATGGAATGGATGGGTCTTTATTGACAGATGAGTCATCCTCCCCATGAACAATAATTTCTTGCCTGTCACACTCGAATTTGACCATTTGATGTAGGGTGGATGGTACAGCTTTGGGCATATGGATCCACGGCCTTCCCAAAAGAAAATTATAGGAAGTTTCCATATCTAACACTTGAAAGACAATGTTAATATCAACCGGGCCGATTGTCATGGTGAGTTCGATTTCCCCAATAGTGTCTCTTTTTGAACCATCAAAAGCTCTGATGCTGACATTACTGGTTCAAATTCTGTTAGTGTCAATGTTCAGCTATTGTAGAGTAGAAAGAGGAAACACATCTACACTTGAGCCTCCGTCAATCATGACTCCTTTTACATAGTTCCCTTCACATTTGACCATAAGAGGCAAAGCTCTATTGTGGCCAGCCCCTTCCTCAGGCAAATCATCATCGCTGAAAGTAATTCTATTTGCTTCAAAGAATCTTTCAACCATTATTTCTAGCTGATTCACAGTTGTCTTTTTTGAGACATATGCCTCGTTTAGAGTTTTGATCAACACACGACGATGCTCTTCTGAATGCAAAAGCAGAGATAACAAAGATATCTGAGCAGGAGTTTTCCTTAGTTTGTCAATGATTGAGTAGTATTGCATTTTCATCTTCTTAAGGAATTCCTCCGCCTTTTTTTTTGCTACGGGTTCTTTCACTAACAAGTGACTTTCCCTGGCTTGCTTAGCTTTTCTCAATTCCTCTGGTGAATAACACTTTCCAGAGCGGGTCAAGCCCCCCATTTCACCTGGTTCTTCAACTATCTCTTTTCCTTTGTATGTCATGATAGTCTTGTTATAATTCCAGGGAATAGCTTTTGTGTTTGTCACTAGGAGTTGGGCAACATGTCGGATCACGACTGGCTCTGTTATATTCCTCAAACCATTATTCGGAATGATCTTTTGAATGCCCTCGGGGATGTAATGTTTTGGCCCACCCAATTGAACCTCAACCTTTTTTTGTGCTTCCAGGAACATAGAGAAACGTTTTTTCAGAACATGCCAAGTTAAAACTAGAACTCACGCCTTTTACAATCAATGGTGCCAATTGCGGCAGGCTCACTATCACTTTTGGTTTTGGCCCTATGGTTCTAACAACCATCTCTGTCTTGCCAGACTACTTATAATCCCGATAATCACAAATCATCCCAATAAAATGTGTATTATCATGAGTTGGGAGCAGATTGTTTGTGATATTAGGAGTATCCTCATTTTTTGTTACCACAATTGCTTTGCTTCAATCAAATTTTCAATGGCTTTCTTTAATGTCCAACAATTTTTGGTACTATGCCCTTGGGCGTTAGAGTGATACTCACATCTTGCATTTGAGTCAAAACCTTTTGAATTTGGATTCACATAACGCGGCATAATAGGTTGAATTAACTTCAACTGTATCAACTTTTGAAATAGGCTTGTATACGATTCTCCAATTAGGGTGAACTCTTTCTTTGGCTCCTGTTCTCTCACATATTCTTGTCGTGGACGAGGATTATATGGTGCCTACAAATTCGGCCGAAATTGACGGGAGCCTTGTGGAATCGGTGCCCTCCATTGTTGGTGATTGGGAGGCCTAGCATAAGCCTGAGCATTAAACACTGTGTATTGTTGTAGGGGAACTGAGTATGGGGGACCTTGAGGCGGATAATAATGTTGAGGAGAATCGGATTGTCCTTGTTGGAATTGCACGTAAGAAGGAGCTATTCCTCTTTGAACTCCCCTGAACCCAGATGCCATCATGGATCCTTCCTCCTTCTTTTTCTGTTTTCCGAAACTGCCTGACCCGCTTTGAATTGCTTGTGTGGTCGCCTTAAGGGCTTCCTGACTCACAATTTTTCCCGACTTCATGCCACTCTCAACTATTTCACCAATATTAATCGCCTCAGCAAAAGCTTTACCAATGGCGGCCAATATGTAATGGAGGTAATCAGGATCCTGAGCTTGGAGAAAATAGTCAATCATTTCTGCCTCTTTCATTGATGGTTGACCCTAGCAGCCTGCTCTCTCCACTTAATTGCATATTCTCTGAAGCTTTCTGTTGGTTTCTTCTTTATGTTGACGAGAGAGGAATGGTCTGGAGCTATATCAATATTGTACTAAAACTGTTGGACAAAATCTTGAGCCATGTCGTTCCAAACGTGCCAGTGAGATATGTCTTGATCTATGAACCACTCTGAAGCAATTCCTGTCAAACTTTCCCCAAAATAAGACATGAGTAATTCTTCTTTGCCTCCTGCTCCCCTTAATTGGTTACAATACCTCTTTAAATGGGCAACGTGATCACCATGCCCATCATACTTGTCAAACTTGGGGGTCTTGAAGCCGGGTGGCAAATGAACATAGGGGAACATGCATAGATCGTTAAACAAAACACTCTCGTGGCCTCCCAAACCCTATATGTTTCTCATGGTTTGTTCTAGGCTCTTCAATTTTCTGGTCATTTCCTCTTGTTCCATATTCTTGTGGGGCTTTTCGATCTCGATTGGGAACACGTTCTGAGGAGTATGCTTGTATGAATCTGGAATCTTGAAAGCCAGTTCTGGAGAGTAATGTTGGGCATCATGAGCATTCAGCTGTGGATCATTGTTGGACTTTTGAGCAAGAGTCGGTTGAGGAACAGTGAAAGTAGGGACAATGGGAACAGTAGGTGGGTCATTTCTGAGGGGTGCGGTTGGAGGACGTGGAATGGAGGTACTGGGGATAGTGGGAAGGTTAATGCTCGGACTAAATTCAGGTTGGTACAATGGGTTACTTGTAATGGAGATGAGCACTTGATTTGCAATTGACACATTATGAAGATTATCCGAAGGCGGCGATGCATGTCCATTCAGCCAGGCTTGGTACATCTCTGCCAATTGTTGTTTCAAGACTCTTACTTCTTCAACCAGTCCAGAACCTTGTTCAACCAATTGTCCATGGACATCATCATTATCTGAATCATTCTCATTGTTGTTTGCCATTCTACTTTTTCCTTTTGATCTCGTGTTGTAAGGATGAGTCACCAGTTTAAACCACAAACGAACCACCTCTGTTTAACTTTATCTTTTAAAATGACAAACAACAAACGTGTTAGAGTTAGGCATTTTGCAGATATTAATCACACATTGTATGGCATGCCCATAATACCATTTTCATTTCTAAAATGATCTTGGAAGGCTTTATGCTTCATCCCGGTTTATTGATTTATTTCCTCTTAAATTTAACGCTCTTTTTTTTCTTTTTTTTTATTTCTTTTAAGATTAATTATGGCTATGATCGCATCCGATGAGGATTGCCTACGTATCATGATGCTGCATGAATCAGACCATTACGTAGTTCAGGGGAGAAATAATAACAATTTTGATTTTTTGTTTTTTTGTTTTTTTTAAAATAATAAAATAAAATAGAACAAACTAAAATATTTTTCATTCATTTTCAACCAATTTTTGTTTATATACAATGAGAGAAAAGGAAATATATAGAAACTGACTCTACTGACTCTAAAGAGATGAACATGACTGGAATAAAATAAATATTGATAAGAATAAAAGACTTCAAATTTAAAATTAAAATGCGACAAACGAAAATGAAACTAAAAGCTAATTGATTGCGCTAAAACTTTTGTCTTCAATGGTCTTCTTGCTTAAATTGATATCATCAATGATCTACATCCTTTGGCCTCCATTCTCCCCCCAAAGTCTGGTACAAATTTTGAAACACCACTGGCAACTGTGGGACGAGGGCACGTGCCTGTTGACCAACTTTCACATTGTTTAGATGGCGATCATGAATATATGTTGCATTTTCTGCCAATCGAAGTACTTTCTCTCTAGCTTGCCCCATATTCATGTGATAATTCTACAACCACATCTGGGTAGTGTTGAGGGCGTACCCCATCTGAGCCTCACGTCCCTCGTATTCTTCAATGCGACGGTTAAGCACACCTCTCTCAATCATCCACTAACGCCGCTCTACCTCGAAATCTGCATGTTGATGACTCTTCTTCTACCTTTTTATTTCTTCTAATTGTGCATAAAGCTAACCCTTTGAGCGTATCCAGTGGGCCCTTTCTCTTTCAAACTGCTCTTTCTGCTGATCAAACTCCAATTGTTGTTGGTGCGCATCCTCTTCAATGATACTCAAGTCTTCTTACAACTTATGTATATCAGCATTTTTGTTCGCCTCAACTCTTCTAACTAAACCAATCGCGTTTGCCAGTTCTTTTTCCAAGCGGGCCACCTCATTTTTAGCATGTTTTAGATCTTTATCCATGACCCATAAGGCAAGTTGATAATCTTTCTCAATATTTAAACGAATCTGAGCGACTCCGGCTTGCTGCTGGGCTTGTTGTTTGGCTATGGTCATCTGAGCATGCTCCAATTCCTCTTTCAGCCTTTCTATAGTTCTTTGATCATTTCTCCTCCTGTTCGACCCCTCAGGCCCATCTCCAAATGACGAAGATCATTAAACCAGGTAATATATTCAAGGATCACCTCTCCACGATCTCGGTCTTCTACCATCTCATTCAACTCTGAAACTTTACTTGCATACAAAATTTTTATAATTTCTTCTTCGTCATGAGGTTGATCTTTACCAAAATCATAACAGAACTTGCTCATATCTCGTGTTGGTGGCACCTCTTGTAGTCGTGCAAACTGGCGCATTACCCGAAGTAGAGCATAGGGCTGAACACCATCCAACCCTATGAGTACAAAATAAGAATGGTATGCAGACTCACAGATGACCTCTTTAGAGGAAAACCAATCGTAATTCCAAGTGATCCATTTGGCATACAGAGTAAGAAGTAGTTCTTTCCAGGCATCTATCCGTTCTGATAAGTCACATTCGTCAATTCTTTTTTGGTGATCATAAGTATAATTGGGCCATAGCTCCCTAAAATCAGTGATCATAGGATGACGATAAAAATGCTCCAAAAACCATATCTGTAGCAAAATGTTGCCACCATCAAAGTTTCGCGCGCCCAATATACATCTAGTTAAAGCACAAAAAATACAAGAAATAATCATAGGGACCAATGTATAATCATCCCCTTCTGAAGTCAGAGCCTCAACTACACCTGCCAAGCGGAGGTCAATGTGTCCTTCCCTTTCCAGGAAAACTATGCGCCCCAAAAAAGCAACCATAAATGCAAACCTTCTGTGAACCTTCCATGTTTCCTTATTTTCCTTCGATTTCAATTTTCCCACAATACTTTCAAAATTGCATTCTAGGCCATACAAGTGAAACAGAAATCCCAACTTAACCCACTTGCCTCCTAAACCTTCATATTGTCCGTAATTTATGTTCAGGAGCTTTAGAAACTTACCCTCATTCAAATTTGTTGGTACTACGGGCCTTTGGCGGCGAAGATTGCGGCCCCACCTCTGAAAATGGGCGATTTCCTCCAAGGTCGTAGTCATTTCACAGTCGGTAAAATGGAACACATTGTTTTCAGGATCCTTGTGCGGAATTAAAGCTTCGATAACATCCCTCCTGGGCTTGATCGTCATCATGTGAACCAAATGTCCCAAGTACTTCTTTATTTGATTTCGCTCATATTCCTTAAAGTCTCTCCACTAATCCCACAACAACTGTGGTATCTGATCGACAATCAGAAAATTCGGTATCCATTCTGATCTGGGCCTCTTTTCAGATTTACCTCTTTCCCCACTCATGGTGTACCTGTTTATCCAGACACGAGGTTAGACTTTAATCAAATATATTATTGACACAAAAAATCCGATTTCTTGGGTTTTGACTCTATAAAAATAAAAAATAAAAGCCAAACTGTGGGACTAAAAAATTAATTACATTAGTAAAATAATCATGAAATTAAAAAATGTGACTATTTTTTCGTAAAAACAAGTGAACAGAAAAAAACTGGCCTCTTATGTTAAAACGACCATTTCGCATTCTTAAGGAAGGTTGCAAGGCTATTTCGACAAAAGGACCGGACGCAAGGACAAAACTAGTCAACAGAGATAAAACTGACAAAGTGACTATATTATTATTATTATTATTATTTGAAAAAATAACAATAATAGTCCATAGACAGTTTTATTTTGTTGTTTTTGGGGGGGGTTGAACCTGATGAAGGTTTCCTATGTATGTCACATTCGGTGAGAATGAGACTCACGTAGTTAGGTTTAAATAATAATAAAAAAACATTTTGAAAATTGTGATTTTACACATTGGAACCCTTCAAAATTTTATTAACAAAATGGGGGGTTTATAAAAATTTTGAGTAATCAATCTATCCTAAAGCCGGTCAACATTTCAGTAAAGCCTACCAAATAATGTTACATGTAGCACAGAAAAATGAACATGTTGGTCTGAAAAATTGGTACTTGTCCTAGACGGGCCCGGCCCCTGTGCCGAGTCCCGCTAAATCCAATGCACATGAAGCAAATAAAGTGTAGCCTACTAGGGATATTCATTGCTGGTGACTTGTTCTCCTAAGTTTTCAAATCCTAAAAGAGATGGTATCTAGACCTGGCTTACCCGGGTGGACGTCCCGAGCCGAGGAGCGTCAAGCGTCACCAGTAGTAGAATAACACTGGCTAGCTAACGACTCTCCCGCCTAAACATGTGTGACTAAATCCTTTACCAGAAGCTGGTAGGCTAACTGGCTTTATCTCAAGGTAGAAATTTTGTGATGCTGGTAGGCAAACACAACATAACTACGTATCAGAAGACTCAGAGGGGTGCGAGAGAGGATACAATTTATATCACAGTTCACATAAATATTAAAGCGGTAAATAAGCGACAAATAGCACATTAGGCTCCCAAACACAATAATATCCAAAACATGATAAAATCCAAATAAGAATCAATATACAAAGCTCGAATTCTTATTAATTGCTCCCCAGCAGAGTCACCAGAGCTGTCACACCTCTAGTTTCCCACGCAACCCTTATTACGAGGTTGAGTTAGAAGAATTTTTTCCAATTAAAGTGACGATTTGAAAAGGGATTATTTATTATTTAGAGTCGCCACATGGAATTGAGTTTTGCTGTTCCAAGTCACCTTTTATTTGAATCCCTCATCAAATGGAAGGTTTGACTCCTAATGTATGGTCTACGATAACAGAAGACTGAGTAAGAAATTATGTTGACCGAGGGGAAGGTGTAAGGCAACCCTCGAGTCCCGTGGTTCTAGCAGAGTCGCTTTTGTTGAATTATGTCCAGCTTAAATCAATTCTTGGCTATTCTTGTATTTTTATTAATTATGGTTTTCCTATTACCACTTAACTAATTATTTTATTAATTGTTTTGACCTAGATGCGGTATGCACACAAGGTATTTATTTGAAATTGAATGTTAAACCAAGGTATGGAATGTACACATGGTTAAACATAATTATTATAAATTTAAAGGTATCAAGACGCGGGAATGCGTACATGATCCTTTTATTATTTAAGCATATCAATCCAAGGTTCGGGTATGAACACATGGGCTAATATTGTATTTAGAATATTTAAATTATTTTGTCTCTTTTAGATTCGAGATATTTAATTGTACATTTTTATTATATTTTGTTTCTTTTACTTATTGGCACGAGTCTTGAATTAGTTCGTGGATCATTTCGCTCCCTCACAGTAATTTTGTTATTACCACTCTAATTACTTTAGTTCTTGCAGCAGGCTTACCAGACAAGCTATAATATTTGAACAATTAAATATCCTCAACCATTAATCTGTCATAAAGAAAAACAGTGGATAACCAATATGAAGCAATTAAATATGATATGAAATCATTCTTTTACAAAGGCACAAGTCGATATAAGCAACTACAAAATTTACATATCAATATTATGGAAAATGTAGAACTTAAAACTTACATTCTTCTAAAACAATTTAATTGTTATTTATCTAAAATTGAAGCATAAATACAATCTGTGACTAAAACAAATAAACATACACTAAAGAATACAATCAGTTCGTCAAAAATCAAATGTAAAATCTTTTGACTCACTATTTTTAATTCGTTAAATCTATTTGACAATAAGTATATTACCAATACAAACTAATTTCAAAAACCAATGCCTTAACAGAGACCAAGGTTGAATTTCATATCCAGAAGATGTAAAAATAAATGTATTAAATAACATGGCCAAACTTAATAGATTTACCAACGGAATTCTTACAAAATTACCAGCCTACTAAACTTGATTGATAAAAGTCATTTGACCAATTTACTGCCTTATTAAAATAATTTGACCAATCAAATAAAATTGATTAATACCACCACCCCAAATTGGATTTACTAATTCAAAACAAGACTGAGCTTTAC
>AWOL01S0002706.1:32164-62432 GCA_000715115.1 Nicotiana otophora | reverse complement strand
AACCCTTAGCAACCTTAATCTATTTTAGCAATATACAAATTGAACCCATAATTTGGAAAATGTTCATGGTTCTAGTTCACTTTTTATTTTTCCCACACTCTTTATCACATGCATGCAAGATGAACCACCCTCATACCCATAAAGTATCACACTAATACCCCATTATAGCTATGTTTGAAATTAAGAGCTGGGGTGATGAAGCCTTACCTTTTAGGGTGAAGAATTTTGGAGCTCTACTTGAATATTTCCAAGGCTTTGAGTGATGATTGAGGATCAATTTGATGAAAACTTAGACTCTCCCTCTTGAACCCTCTCTCTCTCACTCTAGAAACATCTGAAAATGAGCTCAAAATAGAACTAAGGGGTATTTTAACAGAATGGGGGTCGGGTTTTAAATTCACAAAATGGGTGCCCGACACAGGTCTGCGGTTGCATATGCGACCGCATAATGGTTATGCGGTCCGCAAAGTGACCGCAGAAATGGCACTCAGGGGCCTGAACTTACGGCCCAGGTATGCGACCAGTATGCGGTCCTGCATACTCATTCTGCGGTCGCATAATGCACCGCAGAACTCCCTCCACAAAAACTCAAGAGGGATTATGCGATCGATATGCAGTCCGCATATCGATTATGCGGTCGCATAATTGACTGCAAAACTGACCTCAAGTTGGCCAAACATACTGCTGACTCTGCGGCCATTATGCGGCCGCATAATGGGCCACATAAACGTGCTTCGCTGCCAAAAAGTTTCCTTTACTTTCCGGTGCATTGTTCAATGCAAAATGTCCGAACCGCGGCGAGCTTGCGAGTTTTCGGTGCATTATACCATCCTCAAACACGTAAGCCTACTCTGGCACCACGAAACCTTGAATTCACTTGCGAATATTACGGGGCTTTACAGTGAAATACATTAACATTTTCTGGGGTGTTACATTCTCCCCCGCTTAGGATCATTCGTCCTCGAATAATGGTCAAAATCCGTCATTAGCATTCAATGTGGTTCAACTGTTGGTTCACACACACTAGCAATTTCAAAATTTGGCTGACTCCCTAAATTTCCAAAAAAAACATTTCGCGAGAGTCTCCCCTGTAACTATTCTTATCCATCTGCTAGAGCAACAACAAAACAATTCCTAACAACACATCCGCAACTTGACAAAACATCACCATGTATAACAACATCACTAATATCATCATTACATGCATTATACTATCAAGAGTGGTATCTGGACATGAGCTGCACATATTTAAATCATAACACACAGAAGTACCTTTCAAATCACAATCATTTAACTATACACTCAAGTGGGAACATTTTATTTCCTTACACTTTTGCCCCTACATGCGGTCTCCTCAACTTACAGACTTTGACATAACACATTAACAGAGACAATCTCAACTCTCGGACTTTTCTAACAAGGATAGCAAATAGTTGCTCCTCATAATCCCATTATCCCTTATCTTCACCTTATTAGACATAGACACATGAAACACCGGGTACACGAAGAACAATAATAGGGAAACACCATACTCATAGTTTAGCCTATTTCCTTTCAAAATTTCATAAGGCCTAATGTGACATCACATACTTTACCTTTATTAACAATTCACATAGCATCCTCATGCAGAAAATATTTAGAATAACCCAGTCACTTTCTTCAACTCTAAACCTCCACGCCGAACACCCAAACAAAACCTTTAGCAACATCCAAACAATTTCTCTAAGATGTGCTAGCTTGACTATGACCATAAAATTTCCTATCCCATATATTTTATCACGGGATGATGCTTCTTGTTTGACATGCCTGAATCTACAATACTCGATAGATTTGCTACAAACAGGAACAACGAGGTTCGAGATTTTACTGTAAATATTCAAGAATCCATCAACGTGCTGAGCACGACATTTCAGGAGGTTATATCTTAAGAGACATGAAGGTCACTACCAATAGCGCTAACATGGAGATTAGTTGTGGTGACACCAGTCGTCTCTTGGAATGTAGGGAAAATCAGTTTAACTAGAAATGAGAATATTCTAGCACCCTGAATATGATATGGGTTTCAAGGTACACAAAGTTGCATTACACTCTTAATAGTAACTAGCACAAGGAATCTATGCCACAAGCTTACGAGGATGAAAAGAAGTTGAAAACTTGTGAGATTATTATCATTCCCACAACTTAACCTTTGCCAATATTTGATCCTATGTGAGAGGACCAGAGATACGACGAGTTTGTCTTTCAATTAAATATGCTCATCATAAGGCTCCTCAACATTCAATCTCACACAAGTGGAATCATGTAACTAGGACATCTTAATGTTGGGATGAAATCCTGTATTAGTTAGAGAGAAAGAACACTTTGTCGTGAGCTAGACATGTTTTGTTTCTCCATAACAACTCTCAAGTTGCCATATCAGGCCAATCCACGGGCAACCACAATACTGGGAACAAGGTGAGTTACTCACTGAGGCATGATCTAGGTGGACATGAAAGTCATATTGAGATGGGTAAAATATAAGACCTCCCTGTGACGAATTTGTGATAAATCTCAAATTGCTCAGAAACTTTATGCGGATAAGTGGCCCCTTTCAATTGGCATGTACGCACATGATAGGTTCTAAGATATACTCTTATGTTAGTAGACAACGAAAAGGATTCATGATACTATTCATAAAGGAGTAGAATAATTGTTCTAACCATAGAAGTCACATATACCTGAGAGGAAACCAGCGACTCAAGAAGGATCTCAACACTAGGCTGCTTTCCATTGGATATGATACCGCCTAGGTAAATATTATGATGATGCATGTATAGGCACAAATGATCAGATATTATCCATTCGAATCAAAAGGTTCCGTACGAAATTCATCAGATATTGTCCCTTGTTGAGAATTTAGGGAAGCAATGGGATGTATTAACCTAGGGCTATAACACAATTCAAGGAACCCATTATAGAACTCAATTTGTCAAGAGGTTGTAAATATAAGGAATTGTGATAAAGAGGCTTCACGAATACTGTGCCTCGTTCTAAGAGTAGATACAGAGAACGACTCATAAAATTGTTTCGGTTCTATCCCAACTTTCATAGTAACATAAGAGGTGACATATAACAAAGTGGAACCGGGATCAAAAGAACATACACATCAAGAGATCGGACAATCAATATACCTGTAACCGCATCTGGAGAAGCCTCAAACTTTTGACGTCTCCTCATAGCATAAAACTTGTTGGGCCCTCCCGAGCTCTGAATACCACCCCTAGATGTTCCACGCCCCTGCAGGCGTTATAGTGCCTCTAGGTGGGTGAGGCATTGTGGATGTAGTAGCTACAGAACTGGCTGGCTGTGCCATACCCTTGCCCATGCTCTAGCGAGACAAATAACAATCTCTTTGAAAGTGGGCTGTCATACCACACTTGTAGCATACTTTTGTACCATAGTGACACACTCTTGGATGGCATCTCCCACACTTCACACAACGGGGATGAGCTCCACTGAACTGACGCATCTCACTGACCTGATATTTACCCTTTTTGCATACATCATAAGCATACTCCTTATCCTTCATCCAAGCTGCAAATGCGGGATTAACAATTCCAGCAGCAGATTGTTGTGTGGGCCTTTGGAATTGCCCAAAGATAGCACCTCTAACACGCTGATGAGCATACTCACACCACGACGCCAAATGTTCCTTCCCGCATGACGGACATAACTGGATGGGTGTACCCAACCTAGGGCAATTGTTCTTCTTGTGCACCCTCTTTGCACAGCCATAATAGATTTCAACGGTCATCCAACATGTTCCTAAGTGTCGCTTCTTGCAAATCACACAATCTGGTTCATTAGCATCAACAACCCTCTATCGTTTCTTAGATTCTCTCACCACACGATCCGATGGTGCGGTGACAGTGGTATGAATAAGGACACTTCCCTTAGCAACAAGTTCTTCCAACCCCTCCACGGCTCGACGCATTCTCCCAACAAACTCTTGTGCAATCTCCCCCAGATTCAATGGAGCGGTCATTCCCTCCTCGTTGTTTTGAACTCGTGGATTACTCATCTGAAAAATATCACGAGACATAAAGAGGAAATTAGCTTCCTATCTTGAGCTCTATCGCACGATCTGGAGTATCAAAGAAGTGTGAAATTTCTAAATGTCCAAGTTGCCTCCTCATTATATATATGGTCGACAACACACCGATAAGAAGGACTCTACTAGACACGGCTCCGAGACATCCTAGGACACTTTAAAACCTTAGGCTCTGATACTAAGTTTGTCACACCCCAAACTCAGGGAGCGCGACCAGAGCTCAACCGAGAGAACCCGGCCGAGCAAGCCTACTAGACTTGCTTTTACCCAAACTCATCCATGAAAAAAGAGGAGATGTACTCCATTAATCAATCACTGAAAAGCTTTTATTGACAACTCCATTTTCATTCCCATTAGTAACTTCATTCATAATTTCTAAAAAAACATTACGAGTTTATAGAAATAATAAAAAAGATAATTTCCAAGTACCAACATTTCTAGTTCAATTCACATCCTCAACCATAACCCACAACCTGTATACGGAGCCTCTAAATACAATAGAAGATTAATATGGAAATGCCGGCAATAAGACCCCGGCTATACCTCAAAACACTGTACATGACAAACAAAAGATACATGACCCCGGAATGATGTGGGGCTCACCCAATCAGCTGAAAAGAGTGTACTGCTATCACTGATCAATGCCGCCTGCTGAAGAACCACTTGCATCCATTAAAGATGTAGCGCCCCCGGCAAAAGAGACGTCAGTACTATTGAATAGCACTAGTATGTATAGCTAAAAATCCTCTTTCAAAATAGAATGCCCATATAAGAAAAGGCAACACATAAAAACAGCAAGTCACAATAAACCAATATTCAAACATCCAGTTAAAATATAATAATTCCAAAAATACAAACTTCATATATAATTTTGGTTGGGAGATCATTAGCACCGATATACCACCTTCTTTGTCAGCACAAAGTCCGATCACGCCCGATCAGCTAGGCCATCGCCCCATGAACAATGTGGTTTGACATGTGACACGAAATAAAGTTGTTACCAAGAGTAGTGCCACCATATGCGCCATATGGCGTCTAATCTCCACCCGATTAGCTAGGCCTCCTTCCCACAGATGCCGTGCGGGTTGCCTTTTCCAATCCACAAAGGCTCCAGTTTCATCCCAATTAAGGGGAATAATATCACAATCTGCCCCTACACCGGCACGTTTAGTTTCAGGTGTGGGCCTTATGACCCACCCTTCCTCGGTATTGCTAATGATGCTCCCAAAAATAGTTTTGATTTGATTTGCAAACAGAAATATCATAAATACAATTATACTCACCTCAACATCTTTTACATTGTATGAATTCTCGTTAGTATTTCCAGTCATTCACAATGACAATATTTCTATGGCTCATTAGGCCATTCACAAGATTCTTTATTCCTGGCATGATGGCCGTATTTCATATTCCACACTTTCACCTCTTTCAATTTCAAAGATCACCATCAAGTATCAACATATAGGATATTTTAAAAATCATATACTTCAGATCCATTTGAAATGGAAACTTCAAACACAAATGGTTTCTTCCCAAAGAATGAAGCATATCAATCAACAATAGAAACACACATGAAAATTCATAAACAATCAATACACCATTTACTCTTGCAATACTCTACCCCAGAAATGATAATGTACAATTTCAACACATGAGTATATAGAACACGAATCACACTGATATATTTATAAATCAAAGAATTAGTTAAAGCAGCCACTAATGGGCATGAATTTAGTACAAAAGCTTTTAGACAATTCTATCTATCATTGAAACAAGACTCAAAGCCATAACCTTTTAATACGTAACCCACACTTTGAAACTTATAGAAACATTATGGATTTCAATTCCAAGAGAGAAAGTTTAGCCAACATACCTCAATTGCGCTTCTTTAGACTCTACAATTTTTCGGAACCCTTAGCAACCTTAATCTATTTTAGCAATATACAAATTGAACCCATAATTTGGAAAATGTTCATGGTTCTAGTTCACTTTTTATTTTTCCCACACTCTTTATCACATGCATGCAAGATGAACCACCCTCATACCCATAAAGTATCACACTAATACCCCATTATAGCTATGTTTGAAATTAAGAGCTGGGGTGATGAAGCCTTACCTTTTAGGGTGAAGAATTTTGGTGCTCTACTTGAATATTTCCAAGGCTTTGAGTGATTATTGAGGATCAATTTGATGAAAACTTATACTCTCCCTCTTGAACCCTCTCTCTCTCACTCTAGAAACATCTAAAAATCAGCTCAAAATAGACCTAAGGGGTAGTTTAATGGAATGGGGTTGGGTTTTAAATTAAGAATATGGGTGGCCCGACACAGGTCTGCGAATGCATATGCGACCGCATAATGGTTATGCGGTCCGTAAAGTGACCGTAGAAATGGCCCTCAGGGGCCTGAACTTATGGCCCATGTATGCGACCAATATGCGGTCCGCATACTCTTTCTGCGGTCGCATAATGCACCGTAGAACTCCCTCCGCAATAACTCAAGAGGGATTATGCGATCGATATGCGGACTGCATATTGATTATGCGGTCGCATAATCGACCGCAAAATTGACCTCAAGTTGGCCAAACTTACTGCTTCACTCTGCGGCCATTATGTGATCCGCATAGTGATTATGCGGCCGCATAATGGGCCGCATAAATATGCTTTTCCGCCAAAAATTTTCCTTTACATTCCGGTGCATTGTTCAATCCAAAAAGTCCGAACAACGGCGAGCTTACGAGTTTCTGGTGCATTATACCATCCTCAAACACATAAGCCTACTCCGGCACCACGAAACCTTTAATTCACTTGCGAATATTACGGGGCTTTACACTGAAATACTTCAAAATTTTCCGGGGTGTTACACAAGTATAACTTTCATTCTTCGCACGGTGTTCACACTTTATATCCCCAACTCACTACTTCACAATTTATATCCTCAACTCACTACTTCACACTCTATATCCCCAACTCACTACTTCACACTTTATATCCCCAACTCACTACTTTCACTTTCAAGCATATATATAGATTACTTTCACTTTCAAGCATCAACGCATGTGCTTTAGTACACCTATGAGCAATTAAGAGTTTTATGCACATAGAGACTTCTTACACAATTTGGCATAATAGCCTTCACTTGAAACACTACTTGGAGTCATAATATTTTTATACCCAACTCATGCTTTGAACACATTTCCGAAGGATAACATCATAAGATAAGAGCATCCGGAACATATTTTGAACATATACCTTTCAACACAAAGCTTATTCGGAATAGTTGATTTATAAAGAATAACTCAGGACTTACAACCGCATCATGGAATTCAATTCTAGGAAAGATGTTTAGCCAACATACCCCGCCTTGAGCTTTCCTTAAATTACTACAACGTTACAAAAATTCTAGCAATCCCAATATATTTTGAGACATAACAAAATTGAACACAAATTAGGAAGATCTTCATGGTTTTGGCTCATTTGAGCATTTTATCAAACACTAGGAGGGCACATTTATCTACAAGATTTCTTTCATTCCACAACCCAATCTTTACGTATTTGAGCTCAACAATCTTCCCAAAAACCTTATTGGTACAAGCATATATAAATAATACTTTTACACCCAAGAATCATACTCCAAATCATCCATCTTTTACCCAAACTTGAAATTGAAGACTAGGGGTTTGAATCTTACCTCTTCAGTTAAGATCTTTTGCGATTTCCTTCTTAATCTTCAAATATTTGAGCAAGAATTGAAGGACAATTTGTTGAAGATCACTCTCCCACTCTCGGGCACTCTCTCACTCTCAAAATATCAGGTTTTACCTCTAGAATAACTTAACCCCTCTCTCTACCCGGCCTTCGGGTTATTTAATGTGCTCATACGTGCGTGGCTGCGCACCTGGGCAAGTGGCCGCACACACAAAGTAGAAACTCCCAAATATGTGTTGCCGTGCATCTGCGCGCATATCACATAGGTCCAGTAAAATGGCCATAACTGTCTGTAGAAATATCCAAATGACGAACAGTTTGATGCGTTGGAAACTAGACTCAAAGGCTTTAATTTTGTAGGTTGATCACCTCCTAAGTCTTTATAATTTGGTACCAACATGCGTTTGAAGTAGGATGTTATGCGAGTTAAGACATCCTTTCCACTTAATCTATCAAACTTGTTCCACACAAGTTCTTGCCATTCACAAAACTCCTTAGTATGTTCCAACACACCTTAAACACATATTTGTATTTCAAAATGATGGGGTTATATACCTTGGGTCTCCTTTAATACTCGAATACGATATTTCCGAATACCGTTGAATCACTTTAAATTCTTAAATTATTAGGAAATTGTTAACGGGACTTTATATTCTCCCCCGCTTAGGATCATGTTTCCTCAAATGAGGAGTAGATTCTGCCGGAACAGCTAACATAACTCGACTCTTCTTTCAGACATTTCAAGCTCCCAAATTTGACTAACTCCAAAATGTTTTAGAAATTTTGATAGAGTCTCCCCTGTAACTAGGCCTATACACCAGTCAGAGAATCCTAGAAAGAAATCCTAAACAACATATAGATAACACCACATTGCAACATATACATGAAATCAACAACCATTATGAAGACAATTGGGCACCTCACACATTGTGCATGTCATGCGCGTCATTTGTTTAATCCTTAGGCCTTTATCATTTCGTAGCACGATGTGCAAACATTCCTTGATATTAACAAGGAAACTCGGAGACTAACATAGAACCTTAACGCATGATCGAGGATGGAAGAAATGAAACATTTCCTAAATATAGTTGTAGCCTCCTTATTATAAGTGTGGCTGGCAACACACCGATAAGAGGGACTCTACTGACACAGCTCCATGACACTTTAGGACTCTTAAACCATGCTCTGATACCAAGTTTGTCACTCCCCGAACATGGGGAGCGTGACAGGCGCTCAGCCGAGTGAACCCAGTCGAGCAAGCCTACGTTACATCAACTTCCCATCATAACTCATGCATGATTTATCAAAACATAATTAGATCTTGACTTTCATATTGAATACATTTTGCTCAATGGCCCGTAAATGTTTTTCTCATGATGGTTACATATCTTTGTAAATAGCTGTAAATATTGTGAACATAAATACATGACGAAACTCAAAACTTAAGTACATGACCCACAATATGCATGGAGCTTCTATGACAATAGATACCTGCGTACATAAAACCAACTAGACTCGAATACTAATTTGAATTGTAGTAGGCTCAACATAATCTGCCGCGCAGAAGATTCCTATCAAAGATCCATATCATCTTGTAGAAGTATAACTGCATCCATTAAAAGATGCAGCGCCCCCGGCAAAAGGGACATGAGTACACGTGGAATAGTACTCGCATGTAAGGCAAATAGAACAACATATGAAATCATGGTAATTCAATAAGAGGCATATGAAGTACATCAAAAAACTACGAAACATCCCATAGATTCACATTTTCCAGTCTCGTTATGCTTACATCGTTTTAAACTTCTTTTAGGATTAACTGAGCCATATAAACTATACGTGGAATACATAATATAAAGTAATTGAAACAACTTGTACAAACAAGGCCAATGAAAATGGCACATAATGTATGCGTTAACAATACGTCTTACTAGACCATCCATATCCCTCTTTGATCTTAACCCTATGCATTTCATAGACCGTCCTTATTGTTCACATATCATATTATACATAGACCGTTCATGGGATTCCACACACAATACACCTATGCATTTCATAGACCGTCCTTATTGTTCACATATCATATTATACATAGACCGTTCATGGGATTCCACACACAATACACCTATGCATTTCATAGACCGTCCTTATTGTTCACATATCATATTATACATAGACCGTTCATGGGATTCCACACACAATACACCTATGCATTTCATAGACCGTTCATAGGATTTCATACACAACATACCTATGAGTTTCATAGACCATTCATAGGATTTACTTACACAATACACTTGTGCATTTCATAAACCGTTCACAGGATTCACATATACCATACAATACAGATGTGCATTTCATAGACCATTCATAGTGTTCATTCATATTATATTATACACCTATGTATTTCATAGCCCATCCATAAGGTTTACATATTATACATATATGTGTTTCATAGCCCGTCCATAGGGTTCATAACACATCATTATGCACATAACCATTTATAAACTCAAAACGACATGATTAACATTATATTAAGGTCGTAAGTTCCCGGATCATTGGAACACTTCATGTTCATGCTCATCATAGAGAAACATAGCTCATTACATTAGCACGTGCATAGTGAATCAATAAGTTAATTTCAATGGCACATGAGCCCAATTTCTTTTCTTAAGGTTCATCATCATTTGGCATAGGACATCTCCCTTTCATCTTGTTATTCACTCACTTGACATCTTGAGGTCATTAGCTAAGTTCATGATTCTTGATGACTTGACATCGAAGTCATTTACATACATTATTTCAGATGCATACAACTATAGTTGAAACCATTGGGACATACAACACCTCATAAATTTCATTCAGGCAAACGATCACATTTCATGTTCATACTATCACTTCATTAGTACTTTCAACTATTTACAACATCATTATTTCTTTGGATTCCTTTTTCCATACATATTATTCTTCATTTATGGCACGATGTCCGTATCTCATATTCCGTACTTTAATTTCATTACTTTCAAGTCTCATCATTATAAACATCAACACAAAGAATATTCTTGAAGTACCTTTCCCCAAAAGTGCAATACACAATTTCAACTCATAAATGTAAAGGCTTACAACACATTGGAAATACCTACCAAGCATAGAATTAGTAACAACAACATTTAGACATGACTTGAATACATAAGCTTTTGGATAATACTATTTTCGGAGTCAATTTGGAATAGTTTAATCAAGGCTCATTTCATAATATTTCACACATCATTTCATTTCGTTGGCGCTATTATCCACAAGTATAACTTTCATTCTTGGCATGGTGTTCACACTTTATATCCCCAACTCATTATTTCACACTATATATCCTCAACTCCCTACTTCACACTTTATATCCCAAACTCACTACTTCACACTTTATATTCCCAACTCACTACTATCACTTTCAAGCATCTATATAGATTATTGACGATAAGGAATCCCTAATGATGACTTTTAGTACACCTATGAGCAATTAAGAGTCATGCACATTGAGACTTGTTACACAATTTGGCATAATAGCCTTCACTTGAAACACTACTTGGAGTCATAACATTTTTATACCCAACTCATGCTTTGAACGCATTCCCGAAGGATAACATCATATGATAAGAGCATCCGAAACACATTTTTAATATATACCTTTCAACACAAAGCTTATTCAGAATAGTTGATTATAAAGAATAACTCGAAACTTACAACACATCATGGAATTCAATTTTAGGAAAGAGGTTTAGCCAGCATACCTCGCCTTGAGCTTTTCTTAAATTACTACAACGTTTGAAAAATTCTAGCAATCCCAATCTATTTTGAGACATAACAAAATTGAAAACAAATTAGGAAGATATTCATGGTTTCGACTGATTTGAGCATTTTATCAAACACTAAGTGTGCAACTTTGGCTACATGGTTCTTATACAATATTTCCTTCATTCCACAACCCAATCTTTTACTTATTTGAGATCATTAATCTTCTCACAAATCTTATTGGTACAAGAATATATAAATAATACTCTTACACCCAAGGATCATACTCCCAATCATCCATATTTTATCCCAAAGTCGAAATCGAAGACTAGGGGTTTGAATCTTACCTCTTAAGTTAAGATCTTTTGAGATTTCCTTGTTAATCTTCAAATATTTGAGCAAGTATCGAAGGACAATTTGTTGAAGATCACTCTCCCACTCTAGGTCACTCTCTCACTTTCAAAATATCAGGTTTTAGCTCAAAAATGACCTAACACCTCTCTCTATCTGACCTTGGGGTTATTTAATGGGCTCCTACGTACGTGGCTGCGCACACAAGGTAGCAACTCACAAATATGTGCGGTCGTGCATCTGCGCGCATATGACATAGGTGTGGTTAAATGGTCATAACCGTATGTAGAAATATCCAAATGACAAACGGTTTGATGCGTTGGAAACTAGACTCAAACAGATTTAATTTGATAGGTCGATCGCCACCTAAGTCTTTGTAGTTTGGTAGCAGTATGCATTTGAAGTACGATATTGTGTGAATTGAGACATCCTTTCCTCTTAATATATCCAACTTGTTCCACACAAGTTCTTGCCATTCACAAAACTTCTTAGTATGTTCCAACACACCTTAAACATATATTTTCATTTCAAAAAGATGTGTTTCTATCCCATGGGTCTCCTTTAATACTCGAATACGTTATTCCAGAATACCATTGGATCACTTTAAAATCATAAATCATTAGGAATGTTTTAACGGGGACAACTATACTGGTAGAATGGCATGAAGAGGGACATTGCCAAGTACGTCGCTCAGTGACCAAATTATCATCAAGTCAAGGCTAAACATCATAAACTGGGAGAGTTGCGGCAGAATATTGAAATTGCGACACGGAAATAGGAAGTGATCAATATGGATTTTATTACCGGATTACCACGATAATGGTGAAAGTTTAACTATATATAGGTTATCGTGGATTGATCACCAAGAGGGATCACTTTAAGCTAGTTAAGACTACCTTCTCATCAGAAGATTATGCTATGATATACATTAAAGGGATAGTTCCACTCCATGGGTTCCGATTTCTATCATATAAGACAAAGGTGCCTAGTTACAGCTAACTTCTAGAGATCATTCCAAAAAGGTTTGGGAACAAATATCAACATTAGCACAACCTTCCTTACACAAGCCGATGGCCAGGCCTAGCGCATTATTCAAATAATCAAGGGCATGCCACGGGCGTGTGTCTTGGACTTCAAGGGATATTGGGAAGATCATCTACCACTCATTGAAGTTGCTAAGAATAACAACTACCATAGTAGTATAATATGCCACCATATAAGGCCCATATGGGTGAAAGTGCTGATCTTCTATTAACTGGTTTGAAGTGGGTGAAACAAAGTTGTTGGGACTAGAGCTGGTATAACAGGCAGTAGAGAAGGTGAAGCTAATTCGAAACCGATTGTTGGCCACCAAAAGGAGGCAGAAGTCTTACTCGGATAACCAGCAGTGAGAATTAGAGTTCGCTATGGGGCACTAGGTGTTCTTGAAGGTGTCACCTATGAAAGGCGTGATGAGATTTTGCAAAAAGGGCAAACTCATCACCTGGTATATCGGACAATATCATATCATGCGGACTATCGGTCATGTGTCTTATGAGCTTGAGTTGCCTTCGGAATTGGAAGCAGTGCATCCGGTATTTCACGTGTCCATACTCCGAAAGTGCTTGACTGATCTATACAGTGTCTCCCCTATTGGAGATATCCAAGTTACAGAAAACCTATCTTACGATGAAATTTTGGTGGCCATCTTAGATCGACAAGTCTGTAAGCTGCGAACTAGAGAATTGGCTTCAGTTAAGGTACTTTGGAGGAAAGAAAGTAAGTAGGCGATGACGTGGGAAGCTAAAGAGGACATGAAATCTAGGTACCCCCATCTATTCCCCACTATGGAAGGCAACAATGCAACTACCATCATGTGCCACGATTAAACATTCGAGTACGAATGTTTCAAAGGTGGGATGATGTTATACCCCACACTTAAATAAAGTATGGTGAGTGCGGATCCTAGCGCGGCCAATCAGCTGGAGACACGTTCGAAGCAAGAAAGTGGTCACATGTTTCATTGGGTCTGCACCATGTGTCTCACCTACTGCAGCAACTGGAGCGGGAAAACCCGTTTTGCATGTGGAAGTGGCATAAATTCCTATGCTTGGTAACAGTATTAAAAGGGTAGTGAGGCTCTTTCTCTTTCATTCCAGCAAATTAAGGCAAAGTAGAAGGTGAATCTGGATTTAGCAAGATTTAACTCGAAGATCTTGGAGTCATAGTCATGTCGATTATCATCTAGTGGAATTGATTCTGAAGATTCATTAGAGGCGAAGCTAACCACCATAGTGTGTAATTAGATCTCCAACAAGGTATGTAAGGCAACCTTCTTTCTTGACATGAATTAGTGTGAGTCTCTCTTTCTTTCTAATTGACTCTTGTACTGTAAAGTTTAGTAGTTCTAAGTCCTCTCAATGAGGATTATCCCTATTCCTGTGCGATTTTGCTGGTATAACGTCTTGCATAAGTCTATGTTGTTTCCAGATGGTATCGTATTGTCGGAAAGTATGATTTATGCTTTTGATACCCAATTTTGCCCTCATCGTTTATAATATCATTTTTTCCATCATCACCAATTAACAGGATCCATATAAGTATTTTCTACAAATTTTCATAATTTTTAAGGCTTTAAAATTCATTTTCTTGCATTATTGTTCAAATATTTACTAATTACCCTTCCAAATTATTTTGTGATGACTTAATCATCCAAATTTATTATTTACACCCACATATATGTTTTATAAATTCATAATGTTAAGCTATTATTTACCAACATTTTACTGCATAAATAATATTTTAACTATTTATTAATTATTTTTATAAATTAGTTTAAATATTGTTTGCATATTTACTTTTATAGACCCATCCTAAGCTAATTTTTGGACCCAAATACCAACCGATACCTTAAACAACCTTTGCCCAATCCTCCTAGCCCAAAACCAAACGACCCTTTTAATTATAACCCGGTCGAGACCCGTTCTATGCCCCACCCTGCTTCTCCTCTAATCATGGATGTTGATCTTAAATGCTCAAATGATCAACGACCCAATGCCATTCCCTCAATTTAATTACCCTCGAAACAAACCCTAACACTCATTCTTCTGAGACATCCGCCCCCAAATCCTCTAAACCCTCATCTTCTCTATTCTGAAGAACCCTAGCCGCCTCTCCCTTAAATCCCTCTCCTAATCCCGGTGATAATGGGATTCCATCATTATTTGCTTACCACATATATGTTTCTCCGCTACTGGTCATACATTTATGGTATTACAAAAGTACTTGCCCCATTTTTGCAAGTACCATCTCCAGATCCGACTTCAACTGACTTCAATCTTGGAGATTTGGACAATATTTCATCGATATACATGAAGAAAAGCCTGATTCGTTATACCAGTTGGCCGATCTTAAGCACCGAACCCTAATTAAGGTTTGGAGTTTGATCTCTTTTCTTTCCGGTTACTTTACTGATTGCATGTGTATTTTTATTCTTTCCTTATTTATGTTTGCTTAATTTTCCTTCCCTGTTTACCCGTTTGATCTAGCTACTGTATAAACCCCCTTCCCCGCTTCCCCTTTAAGTCCTAACATCTACTGGAATGATTACATGTAAAACTACTGCTATTGCTCTCTCACTCTCACTCCTACTATTCTTTATATTGAGACCTTGGCCGGCTGAAAGCCAATGCCATCGAAACTCAATTTTTCCCCTTTCTTGGTGCGAGTACCTTGGGGTTCACTTGAAACCCTTGGGAACTATGATGTTCTGGGATTTTGGGGTTCTGTTGTTTTTTGCTATTGACGATTGGAATATTACTAGGACTGCTTCATTTTACTTGTTTGTTTGTTCATCTATAACTGATAAGTGTCTTTGGCCCTAGAAATTTCATTCTCTTTCGTTTATATTCATGACTTGTACATCTGTGCCACTTAAACCTTTGTGAACCAATATGCTACTATATTACCTTACTATTTTATGGCTTTGAACTTGCATAATTTCTACCTTCGATGTATGCATATGGTATGTGCTCAGCATGAATGATTCTCACAACCTCTAGCATGTTTAGCATGGTATGTTTTATGTGTCTGAATGTTTATACATGTTGCTCGTCCTTAGATGATATCCCTACTTTATTCTGCATTGTCACGATAGACTAATTCATGTGCTCTAGTTCCTGTTGGATAATTCCTGTGTAACCTAATACTCTACTAAAGTCAGTTCTTAACTATGTTAGCCAAACTGTGTTACTCTGCTAATCATAACTTTAATGTGTGTTCCATGCCTAGTTTAATGCTATGTTGTTTACTCCCACCTACGGCTTACAAGGTAAAGAATGCAATATCGATCCTTTTCTCCTATGTGTGGTCTGATAATCCAGTTCTTGGGGTATCCTTGCCTACTATGAGTTATGGTGTTGTTTAAGCTTTTGTATTATGACTGGTATTTAGCATGTTCATGTTTCTTCATGCTCAATTAATGTTTGTTTGTAGACCATGTCCACCAACCTGTTTGGTTATCCCATTTTTATTAGGTTCTCATGCTAGACATCTTCATGTGAGGATTGTACTCTATTGGTTTCCTGCCTATGATTCTACTGAACTCTCATGTCTGAAGTTCTTTATGCTAATTCTGGACTATGTTTTGCTTTGAAACTTTACTTGAAGTAGTTTGTTATCCTATAATGGTCAATCCTGTCACCTTAGCTTCTAAAAAATACAAGCATGAACCTGACTTCTGTATGCCCTATGAAATTGTCTATATGCTTTTGAGAGAACTGATGTTAGTTATGGCTTTGAGAATTCAGTGTGTAGACTTCAAAAGTTGTTTAATTAATCCCATGTATAGTTTATTACTCGTGTTGTTAAGTTTTGCATTGTTGGGTAAGTTAGTCCCCCCCTTCAGGCCTGGTATGGGTCCGTGTCTAAGTTTGAGTCATGCAACTGATACACACTGATGTTTTAGGGTGCACCTAGATCTGGGTTTGCTTTTTGTGCGAACAATGAGCTTATTGAAGGCCTCGACATTGCTGGGTTATTGTCCCTTGGGCCTACTCTGTTTATTTGGCTTGTATTCGTTTTAGTTGTAATATTTGAGCATGTATTCTTTATTTTGGGCCTGTAATGATTTGTAAACATACAATTGGAGAGTTAGTGAATCTTAGGAAATGAGTGTACTATATTCTTGCATAAAAAGGCAGAGAATATGCCTATAGGGTCTAAGTGCTTTATTTTGATATCTTGCTCAACATGTCCTATTCCTGTACACTGTTATTAAACATGCCCATAAGAATCTAAGTGCTTCACTTGTTCATATGCTCCACTACTATACGGTATTAGATAGTATGCCTGTAGGATTCAAACATCACTGGTTATCTGCTCAATTTGCTCTAATGCTATGTGTTAGATATCATGCCTATAGGATATAACAACTTGTGTTCTTACATACCTCATATAGGTACCATGTTTATAGGGCTTCAACTAATTAATCAATCAATCGCACACTGCTCATCTAGATATTCTATGACCTTAATCAACTAAGCAATTACTTTGTTTCTTCATTGTATTAATACACTTAGATGACATGACTATAGGGATAAAGTATCATAAAATCAATTTCAATTGTCAATCATTGGAAATCCTGCCTATAAGATATTGTTACTCGTCTTAGAAAGCATGCCTATAAATCAACGTCGTTAATCTTGAGCTTTCGATATTTTGCATAGAACCCAAAGTTTCATGGTGCTGAGGTGGGCTTATGTATTAGAAGGTAGCGGCACAGACCTTTTGGGTTGTGCAATACATTGGGGAGTGGAAATAATGATTTGTGCAGAGCATGGATTTTTTGCGGTCCATTATGTGGTCGCATAACTACTCCATGGACCGCATATTCGCTTTAGATGGCAACAAGAATAAAGCTAATTTTGGAGGTCATTTTGTGGTCAATTATGGGATTGCATAACCATTTCACGAGTCGCACATCCGTCGTAGATTCAGCATGAAATATTCCGGAGGCAGACTTTTACAGTGCGTTATGCGACTGCATAACTATTCTGCGGGCTGCAAAATGGCCGCATACTTGATCAGGCTAGCCCAGTGTTTGTGACCATTTTTGTGGTCCACTTTGGGGACCGTATATTTGTTTTGCGGTCCGGTATGCTATTGCAAACCCGGTTCATAGGCTTAAGTTTGAGGAAATTTTACCCGACCCCATTTTTATAAAACGAGTTTGGGGGTTATTTTGGTTGGGTTAAACTACTATTTTAGAGAGAGGAGAGTGATTTAGAGAGAGGGGAGGAATNCCAGTGTTTTGGACCATTTTTGTGGTCCACTTTGCGGACCGCATATTTGTTTTGCGGTCCGGTCTGCTATCGCAAACCCGGTTCATAGGCTTAAGTTTGAGGAAATTTTACCCGACCCCATTTTTATAAAACGAGTTTGGGGGTTATTTTGGTTGGGTTAAACTACTATTTTAGAGAGAGGAGAGTGATTTAGAGAGAGGGGAGGAATACCCAAGGAATTTGCTCATCAACCCTTGCCCCAATCTTAATGATTCAAGGGAATCACTCACTAGGCCACCACCTATCAGAGCAAAATCTTGTCCTACATCATCCATGCAAGTTTGTTTTGGGTCTAAGTAGGTTGTGGAGTTTGAGATAGGCCATGCATGTGCCAATAGGAGGCAGTATGTGGGGTTGTGAACTATTTCGGGTGGTTACTTGATGAAATTGGTTGAGGGAGGAAGTGATTACCATTGTATAGCCTTGCATTCGATTTTTCATAGTAGGTGTTTGACGAAATTCCCAATAGACTTATATAATAAGAATCCTTCTAATTAGTATTCGATTTTCCCTATTTTCCTATAAATTGAAATTTCTAGAAGTATTAGGACGTTGTAGTAATCTAAGGAAAGCTCAAGAAAGGTATGTTGGATAAACTCCCTTTCTAGAATCGGAATCCATGATTTCCTCGTAAGTTCAAAATGTGGTTTGATCAATCTCTTTTCCTACGGTTTCAAATTACTTCCGACATTAGATTTGCCTAAACTATTATGCACTCGAGTCATCTTCAAATTTCCTTTATCATATAATGCTCCCCTTATTGGGAAAATGTTCAAATGAAGTTGTTTTTAGCTAATGCATATGATTTGAATCCATGTTTCAACCTTAAATCACCATGCTCACCTTTGTAAGCATTTCCAATGTGGTTTGAATTCTTACATACTCATGAGTTGAAACTGTGCATTGCCCTTTGGGGAAACATATTTCAAAAAAATAAATGGTGAATTAACTTGTGCCTTAATTGCTAGTTATTTTGCTCCATTATTTGGAAAAATATCCATTGTGTTTAAGCCTTCATTACTACTGAATTTAAAGCTATGATTTCAGGAATATTTTGTATATTGATGTTGTGAGTGGTTGAAAGTACTAATGAATCTATATATGGTATGAAAGGTTATGAGATGAATGCATTCATATTTCCATTTCCCTTATATAAAAAAATATATTTTTGGGAGTATCATTAGCCAGCCGAGGAAGGGTGGGTTGTAACGGCCCACACCCGAATCAACATGTGCCGGTGTAGGAACGGATTGGGATTATTCCCCTTAATTTGGATGAGATTGATGTGTTGAGATTATTCCCCTTAATTGGGATGAGATTGTTGTTGGCCTTGGATTGGAAGTCGACTCACACGTCATATGTGGGGAGACGTCCTAGCCAATAAGGTAGAAATCGGATGCCATATCGCGTGCAAGGTGGTTCCTCCTTCTTATTATTATATTTTATTCGCACCACATGTCGATCCATATTCATTTGTGGAGAGATGGTTCAGCCGATCCAGCTATGATAGGACTCTATGCCTCGTGTATTGTGTGATGATCGGAGGCTAATGATCACCCAACCAAAAATATTAATTTCTTATTTTGAAAATTATTATGTTTTAACTTGGCATTTGGATATCAATGGTTTTTCCTTGTTTTTTAATGGTTTTCCCCTTTTTATATTGGCATTCTATTTCGTGAGAGAGTATTTAGCTTTACATACTAGTAATATTCCATATGCACTGATGTCCCTTTTGTCAAGGGTGTTGCATGTTTAATGGATGCAGGTGGTTCGTTAGTGGGCAGTTTTGATCCTCGCTAGCAGTTACCCTCTACTCAGCAGACTTGGTGAGCCCTATTCTATTTCGGGCCTTATGAAATTTTATTTTGCATATTGTGTTACGAGGTATAGCCGGGGCCTTATCGCAAGCACTTCCATATTGTACTCTTGTTCACTTAGAGGCTCCGTAGACATACTGTGGGTTGTGTTTTGAATGGGGAGAAACTAATTAACAGTGTTGCTGAAATTGCTGGATGTTTCCACTTTTAACTATGAAATTAAAATATTTTGGTAACTATAAAGAAGCTTTTGTAAGAATGAAAGTTGGTTTTGTGCATACTATTCTCTTGATTGGTGTAACTCTTTATATGTATCCTCAAATTATTCATAGGTGAGGTGGAATGGTTGGCACCACGTAGGCTTACTTTACTGGGAGGTCTCGGTCGAGCGATGGTCCCGCTCACCAAGGTCGGGGCGTGACTGGTACGAAGTCGTCTATAATTATCTTCGAGAGGCTACCGAACCATTAGAAAATTTCACCTTCTTGTACTCTTGTCGTGCGAATTTGTTGATTCTGAAAATTGAACTTCTATTATTCTATTCTCTTACAGATGATGAGGAAACGTGTGACCTGATCAGATGGACGACCATCAGTAACACCAGCTAGGGCTGCGAGAGGCTAGGGGCTATTCGAGGCCGAGATGCAGCTCGTACTGCGGTTAGAGCAGCCCTTGCAGAGCTACCAGTTGCTCCAGCTTAGGAGAGGATACCGGATGTTGTTGTGCAGGTGGGACAAGATGATCACAGGCCCTCAGAAGGCCTTAGACTAGATTTTGACTATGTGCACGAGCCTAGCTCAGGCAGTCTCAGTTCCAGCTGCACCAGCTAACTCTCAAGCCAGGGGAGTTGCTGAGACTCCTGCTGCCCGTACTCTAGAGCAGGTAGCTGAGGGACTCCAGACACTGGGGGTATTACCAGCCCAGCCGATTGCACCTACTTGCTCCCAGGTTGGCCCATCTACGAGTGATGAGGAGCAGAAGAGACTAGGGTGGTTTGGGAGGCTAAAGCCTCCAGAGTTCAGTAGGGCTGAGTCAAAGGATGCTCATGATTTTATAGACATATGCCAACGGATCCTTCGCACGGATGGTATTTTGGAGACAAGTGGAGTTTCATTTATAACTTTTCAACTGACATGGGCGGCCTACAGATGGTAGGAGGCCTGTGAGTTTAGCAGGCCATCCGGCGCTGCACAACTTATGTGGCACGATTTCTAAGTTCTCGTTTTGTAGAATTTGCTCCATACACTAGTAAAAAAGGGTTGCAGAGGCAGTTTGAGCAGCTACACTAGGAGGGTATGTCAGTGAGTCGGTATGTGATGATATTTCCAGAGTTGAATCGTCATACAGTATGGTTGGTTCCCATTGAGAGGGAGAGGATTATGAGGTTCATTGACGGAGTCAACTATGGACTATGTTTCATCAAGACTCGGGAGATTTCAATAGGTATGAGGTTTGACAAGATGGTTGATATTGCTTGATGACCAGAGCTAGTTTGTAGTCAGAAGCGTGAGGTTAGGGAGGCCAAGAGGCCTCGTAGTTCAGGTAGTTTTAATAGTGCTTCATCTAGAGTGCAGTCCCATCACAACAAGCGTCGCCCTTATAGGCCCGCTCTAATGGCTCAGCCTGTTCATCGTGGTGCATTAGCTAGCCATAGTTCATATACTGCTCGTCCGGTACAGTCATCTTTCAGTGCCCTCCCAGATCAGAGTCTATCCTATGCTTAATCAGTTTAGCATTCGTCTGTACCAGGTTCTTCTAGTGGTTATTCTCATTCTCAGGGTCCGATTCAGTACCTGTCGCCATTGTCAGATCAAGGTTGCTTCACGTGTGGAGAGTTGGGGCATGTGAGGAGGTATTGTCCCTGTCTTATGAGAGGTCATGTTCAGCAGAGGGATCAGGCTATGAGTTCCATACCAATTACTTCACCACCAGCTTAGCCAGCTCAAGGTGGGACTCAAGCAGTTCGATGTCACCCTAGAGGGGGAGGTCAATCAGGTGGTGGTCAGGCTCGATGCTATGCTTTTCTCGCCAGGCCAGGAGTCGTTGCTTCAGACGCAGTGATAACATGTATTGTTTCAGTGTGCTATAGAGATGCTTCCATTTATTTTACCTTGGTTCCACTTATTCATATGTATCATCATACTTTCCTCGTTATTCTCGTTCTGCCACGTGACTCCTTAGTTATGCATGTTCATGTATCTATGCCGGTGAGTGATTATATTATTGTGGATTGTGTGTATCGGTCATGTGTGGAGACCATTTGGGGAGTAGAGATGAGAGTTGATCTTTTACTACTTAGTATGGTTGATTTTGACGTGATTCTAGGCATGGATTGGGGTTCACCATGTCATGCTATTGAGGATTGTCACGCTAAGACCGTGACATTGGCGATGTCGTAATTGCCTAGGATTGAGTGGAGAGGTTCTCTAGACTATGTTCCCAGTAGAATGATTTCCCATTTGAAGCCCCAACGGATGGTTCAGATGGGATGTATGGCATATTTTGCCTTTGTGAGGTATGTTGGTGCTGATACTCCTACCATTGAGTCTGTTTTGGTAGTATGGGACTTTTCGGATATGTTTCCTGCAGACCTGCTGGGCCTGCCACCCGACAGGGATATTGATATTGGTGTTGACTTGGTTCCGGGAACTCAAGACATTTCTATTCCTTTGTACCATATGGCACCAGCAGAGTTGAAGGAATTGAAAGAACAGGTTTAGGAGCTTCTTGATATGGGATTCATTAGGCGTAGTGTGTCGCCTTGGGGTGCACCGGTTCTGTTTGTGAAGTAGAAGAATTTTTTTTTGTGTGAAGAAGAAGAATAGTATCATAATGATGTGCATTGATTATAGACAGTTGAATAAATTTACAATTAAGAACAAGCACCCATTGTCGCGCATTGATGACTTATTTTACTAGCTTTAGGGCGCTAGAGTGTTCTCTAAGATTAATTTGAGGTCTGGGCATCACTAGTAGAATATTCGGGATTCTGATACTCTGAAAACAACATTCAGGACCCGCTATGGTCCCTACGAGTTCTTTGTGATGTATTTTGGGCTAACTAATGCCTCAACAACATTTATGCATCTGATGAATAAAGTATTCCAGCCATATGTGATTTTTTGCTAAATTCTCCAAATGTGAGATTTTGCTTGATTCTGTGGCGTTCTTGGGGCATGTGGTTTCCAGTGAAGGGATCAAGGTAGATCCGAAGAAGATTGAGGTAGTTTAGAGTTAGTCTTGATCGTCGTCAGCTACTGAGATTTAGAGTTTTCTTGGCTTGGTCGGATATTATCGCTGTTTCGTGGAGGTTTCTATTGCATTTCTACACCTTTGACTTGATTGACCCAGAAAGGTGATCCATTCCGGTGGTCTGATAAGTGTGAGGAGAGTTTTCAGAAGCTTAAGACTGCCTTGAGCATAACCCTGATTTTAGTTTTACCTTTAGCATCGGGTTCATATACAGTATATTGTGATGCTTCTTGGATTGGTATTGGGTGTGTCTTGATGCAGGACGTTAGGGTGACTGTTTGTGCTTCACGCTAGTTGAATCCCCGTGAGAAGAACTACCTCATTCATGACTTAGACTTGGCAACTATTGTTCGTGCATTGATGATTTGGATGCATTATATATACAACGTGTCTTGTGAGGTATTTATAGATCATCAAAGTCTACATCACCTGTTTAAGCAAAAGGATCTAAATTTGAGGCAGTGAAGATGGCTGGAGCTGTTAAAAGATTACGATTTCACCATTTTTTATCATCCCGGGAAGGCCAATGTGGTGGACAATGCCTTTAGAATGGCGGTGAGTATGGGCAGCCTTACATATATTCCAGTTGGTGAGAGACTGCTAGCAGCAGATGTTCGTGCATTGATGATTTGGATGCATTATATATACAACGTTCGTGAGGTTAGACGTTTCGGAGCCTAGTCGGATTCTAGCTTGCGTGGTCTCTCGGCCTTCTTCATTTGAGTGCATTAGAGAGCATCAGTATGACGACCTCCATTTGCTTGTCCTTAAGGACATAGTGCAACACAGAGTTACTAAGGAGGTTTCTATTGGAGGTGATAGGGTGTTACAGACGCAGGGTCGGGTTGGTGTGCCAAATGTGGACGGATTATGTGAGTTGATTCTTGAGGAGGCCCATAGTTTGTGGTATTTTATTCATCCGGGTGCCGCGAAGATGTATCGGGACACGAGCTATAAATATTGGTGGAGAAGAATGAAGAATGATATAGTGGAGTATGTGGCTCAGTGCTGGAACTGTTAGCAGGTGAAGTACGAGCATCAGAGGCTGGGAGGTTTTGTTTAGAGACATGAGATTCCTGAGTGGAAATAGGAGCGTGTTACCATGGACTTCGTTGTTGCGCTCCCATGGACTCTGAAGAATTTTGATGTTATTTGGGTGATTTTTGACCAGTTCACTATGTCCGTACATTTCAATCCGGTGGTGACTACCTATTCTTTAGAGCTGCTGGCTGAGATCTATATCTGCGAGATTGTTCTCCTTATCAGTGTGCCACTATCCATTATTTTTTATCGAGGCACACAATTCACATCACAATTTTGGGGAGCAGTGCAGTGAGAGTTGGGCACACGGGTTGAGTTGAGCACAACATTCCATCCCTAGATGGACGGACAGTCCGTGCGCACCATTCAGATTTTGGAGGATATGCTACACACTTGTTTTATGGATTTTGGGGGTTTTTGGGATCAGTTTCTACCACTTGCAGAGTTTGCCTACAACAACAGCTAACAATCGAGTATTCAGATGGCTCCTTATTAGGCCTTATATGGGAGGCGATGTCGTTCTCCAGTTGGTTGATTTGGGCCAGGAGAGGCTAGGTTGTTGGGTACTGATTTTGTTCAGGATGCCATGGAGAAAAACAAATTGATTCAGTATCGTATGCACCTGTGGCCTCTGCCCAGCCTAGCCAGCCTATGCACCTGCGGCCTCCTATCGCATGTGCGATCACACCAGGCATCAAAATAATTCAGCCAAGTTCTAAGTCAAAATTAAATCTGAAATCAATTTGAATCTCATTCGAGGCCCTCGGGACTCCATCCAAACATTCCAACACATCCTAAAACATGATACTACCTCAAATTACATCAAACAACATCTAAAATAGGAATCACACCCCAATTCAAGCCTAATGAAACTGATGGATTTCCAACTTCTTAAACCAATGCCGAGACCTATCAAACCAACTCCGGTTGAACTCAAATTTTGCACACAAGCTTAATTGGCACAACGGACCTATTCCATCTTCCGAAACCAACTTCCAAGCCCGGTATCAACCAAGGCAACTCTCGGTCAAGTGTCTCAATCTTTCAAACCTTCAACTTTCGAACTTTTGCCAATTCAAGCCAAAACGACCTATGGATCTCCAATCAATATCCGGACATACTCCTAAGTCAAAAATCACCATACGGAGTTATCAGAACCCTAAAAACTCCATTCCAGAGTCGTTTACACATAAGTCAACATCCAATAAACGCTTTCGACTTAAGCTTCCAAACTTGGAAGTAAGTGTCTCAATTCATTTTGAAACATCCCCGGAACTAAACCAACTACCACGGAAAGTCACATAACCCTAAATGAATATAGGATAAGCAATAAATGGGGGAAAGGGGATACAATACTCAAAATAACCGGTCGAGCCATTACATTCTCCCCTTCTTAAACAAACGTTCATCCTCGAACGGGTCTAGAATCATACATGGAGTCGCAAATAGGTGTGGATAGATGCTCCGAATCTCCCTCTTGGTCTCCCTAGTAGCCTCTTTCACTGTCTGGACTATCTACCGAACATTCACTGAAGCTATATTCTTTGATCACAACTTTCAAACCTGCCGATCCAAAATGGCCACTAGCTCCACATCATAAGTCAAATCCCCATCTAACTGAACCGTGCTAAAATCCAAAACATGTGATGGATAAACATAATAATTTTGGAGCATGGAAACATGAGACACTAGGTGAACACAGATAGACTAAGCGGAAATACAAGCATATCGGCCACCTCTCCAATCCTCTCAAGCACCTCAAAAGGGCCAATATACCGAGGGATCAACTTGCCCTTCTTCCCGAACCTCATCACACCCTTCATAGGTGATACTCTAAGAAATTCCTTCTCTCCCACCATACGAACAACATCACGAACCTTCCAATCATCGTAAATCTTCTGTATAGATTGTGCTATGTGAATACGATCCTGAATCAATTTGACTTTCTCCATGGCATCCTGAATAAAATCAGTACCCAACAACCTAGCCTCTCCCAGCTCAAACCAACCAACTAGAAAACGACATTGCCTCCCATATAAGGCCTCATAAGGAGCCATCTGAATACTCGATAGGGAGTTCACTCTAGCCTCCATAGTGGGCAACATGTAAATAGCATACTTGGACAGGTGCGCGAATCTCATGTGGTACTCCCACACACTCAGGCTACCTTGCCTCAGGCTCTCAAACTCAGTGGCACAGGCTGCCTTAGTCTCGGCATGGAAGAAATTATCAATGAAGGCATCAATATACTTACCCCACTTCGCCGGAGGACTTCTCTCATAGCTCAAACCAAGAATATGCCAGCTCTTTCAGGCGTTAGGAGGCCAGCTCCACTACCTTTGTCTCAGTAGCATGCATAACTCGGAGATTCTTGTGCATCTCATAAATGAAGTCCTGAGGGTCCTCCTCTGGGTTAGTACCCGTGAACATTGGCAGATCTAACTGAAGAAACCTGTTCACCTTGGAACTAGCAGAATCCCCATGTTTGCTGGAAGAAGTAGGTACAGTATTTTGTCTTTGGGTCTAAGAAGCCACTATCTGAGTCAACATCTGTATGGCTCCCCAATGGTCCCCATCAGATACACCAGGACTAGAAACTAGGGTTGAAGGTCGATCTCGAATATCAGTTGGAGGAATCGTTGCACCCTCAGCAGGTGTAACAACTGGTGCAGTTTGAGTAGGAGTAGTAGAATCAGGCAGTGTAGTAGTTGGGGCATTATCCTCACCCCTAGTGTGCTCACCCGCATCACCATGTATGGGATCGACCCCCACTCCTGGGCTGACTCTGGCTCTATGGCCAGTTCATTCCTTCTTCTTAACCGCCATGTACTAAATATTAGAGCAGCACACAAGTTAAAGGAGGAACGGTCTTACAATAAGCTTTATCGCACGATCTAGAACATCAAAGAAGGGTAACATTCCTAAATTTCCAAGTAGCCTCCCCATTATAGATGTGGCCGACAACACACCGCTAAGAAGGACTCTAGTACACACGGCTCTGAGACATCCTAGGACACTTTAAAACCATAGGCTATGATACCAAGTTTGTCACGCCCCAAACTCAGAGAGCGCGACCGACGCTCAACCGAGTGAACCCGGTTAGGAAAGACTGTTAGATACTTTCTACCCAAACTCACTTATGATTAAAGAGAATACATATCTTCAGTAATTAGAAAATACAGAGATCATGTATACAATACCAATTCATTTCCGTTAGTTACTTCATTTTAAAGCCTCAAAATACAAACATTTTCATAGTTTGAAGTGGAACAAGTGCTTCAAACACAACATAACTTGTTTGACTTTCCAAATACACATATAAAACTCGCACTATGTCTACGGAGCATCTCATAGATACAAAAGAGTACTATGATAGTGCTGGCAATAAGGCCGCGACTATACCTCAAACACAATACATGAGGAATGAAAGATACATGACCCCGAAATAAAGTCGGCTCACCAAGTCTGCTGGGCAGAGGGTGTACCGCTATCAGTGATCAATGCCACCTATTGTGGAACCACCTGTATCCATTAAAGATGTAACGCCCCCGACAAAAGGGATGTTAGTATATATGGAATACTACTAGTATGTATAACTAAACACCCTCTCAATAGAATGAGTAATAATACAAGAAAGAACAATCATAAAATTAATGGAAGCTTCGAACAATACCAAAACATCAAGTTAAGAACAAGATAAATTTTCAAGTAAATTTCCATATTTTAGGTTGGTACATCTTTAGTAACGATATACCACCACTTACAATACCACCAAACGTTTAGCACGAAGTCCTATCAATACCTGATCGGCTAGGCCGTCTCATCCTAGACATCAACCACAATCACAATTTTTAATTACAACTTCTAGCACAATCACCCCCATGTGTGTGACATGGCGTCCGGTCACAACCCAATCGGCTAGGCCGTCTCACCACAATGTTGTGTGGATCGACATCATACTGTTCTATCAATCATCTCGTCCCAATTAAGGGGAATAATCACAATCCACTCCTACACCGACACGTGTAGTTTTGGGGTTAGGTTATTTCAACCTACCCTTCCTCGGTGACTATCAATAATCCCAAAATTGTTATTATAAAAAAGGATTTTCAGCCCATTTCATAATTCTTTCACATCTTTTCATTTCATTGGCACTAGTCACCACAATTGTAATATCATTCTTGGCACGTTGGCCATATTTCATATTTCATGCTCACCTTTTTCACTTTCAAACATCATCATCCTCATCAACAACAAGGCTTTTCAAGTCAAGACTTTAAGTACACATGTAAGCAATTAAGAGTCTTAGGCATATAGAGAGTTTTCACACAATTTGGCACAATAGCCTTTATTTGAACTTGACGTGAAGTCGTAATATTTTTAATACATAGCCCATACTTTGAACACATACTCAAATGATAACTCAATATGATAAAAGCATTGGAATAAATATTGAATATATATCTTTCAACACAAGCTTATTCGGAATAGCCAATTTTATAACGAACAACTCGGGACTTGCATAAATTACATGAACACTATGGTATTCAATTCTAAGAGAGGATTTTATCCAACATACCTCACTTTGAGCTTCCTTAAATTCCATAAATCTTAGCAATTTCAAACTATTTAAAGACATAACAAAATTAAACCATAATTAGGAAGAAGTTCATGGTTCAGCTCATTTGAGCATTTCATTAAACACTATGTGTGCAATTTAGCTACGAGGTTCTTCTACAAGATTTGCGCCACTCTGCAACTCAATCTTTACCAATTTGAGCTCAACAATTTTCCCACAAACCTTATTGGTATATGCATGTATAAATAATACTCTCACACCCAAGAATCATACTCCCAATCACCCATCTCGAACCAAAAACTCGAAATTGAAGACTAGGGTTAGAACCTTACCTCTTGGATGAATATCTTATGAGCTTTCTTGTTGCGTTTCAGGGCATGAGCAAGATTTCAATGAACAATAAGCTAGGTCTTCTCTTTCTCTCTCCAAGACACTCTCACATCTCTCTAAAAATATCAGATTTTCCTCTTCAAAGTGACCCTTTAGGCCTATTTATCGAAATAGGGTCGGGTTATAAAATAAGCATTTTGGACCCTCCGATTCAAAATATAGGATCACAGAGTGGACCGCAGAACAGCTGTGCAGCCTGGAAAATGGACTGCAGAATTGATCTCCAAAAACTAGGTTGTTTCAAGTTGGGTCTGCAGCAGGTCTGTGGTTCACAAACCAGTTCTGCGGCCGCAGATTTGACCGTAGAGTCACCCAACAAAATGCTTTACACAAAATATGCGACGGAAGTTTGGACCGCAGAATGGGTTTGCGATCGCATAATTGACCGCAAACTATCATCAAAATTCCGCCCATTTCTTTGCTTCACTCTGCGGTGATTCTGCGGCCGCATTATGGGCCATAGAGTTGCCCTATTCTGCAAAAACTTTTCTTTAAATCCCCAACACACTGTTCAACCCAAAATGTCTGTATCGCGGCGAGCTTGCGAGTCGCGAAGAATCTCTATAATCATCAGCACATAAGTCTACCTCAGCAAAACAAAATCCCGGGTTTTAGGTAAAAACATTTACAGGGCCTTACATTCTCTCCCCGCTTAGGATCATTCGTCCTCGAATGAGGGTCAAAATCCGTCATTAGTATCCACTATGGCCCAACTATTATCTCACATACCAGTCATACCGGATATTGACTAACTCCCAAAATTTGCAAAACGTTCGCCAGAGTTTCCCCTGTAACTGGGCCTATCAACCTTCCAGCAAATCCCAAAAACCAATCATAATTAAATATACATAATCCAACGATGCAACATAATATGAAACAACACCAACCGCGGCCTCATAAGCAATATATTACCAGAAAGGGAATACTCTGAGC